>CATIWR010518488.1:0-42117 GCA_949677035.1 Omphalea diandra | reverse complement strand
CCCCCCCGCCCCCCCCCCCCCCCCCCGCCCCCCCCCCCCCCCCCCCCCCCCCCCCCCCCCCCCCCCTATGATATATGTTGGACGTAATTTTCAGCGTCTGTGATTCTTTTGCTCTTTACTGGATGAAAGCTTTTAGAAAGGTCTTTTTTTTTCTGGAGTCTGCTACTGATAACTACTTTTTTAGTATGACAATTAGAGAGACAACAAAGCAATGCTATTATGTGGAGGATGACGTCTTCTTCTCTTTGTATTTTGTCTTTGGATGCTTAATCTGGAAAACTGGAAAAGTGATTAAATACTTCTAGCATGTCTGGCATTGCTATTGATAATAGCAATTCTTGGGCAAAACTTAGAAGAAATCTTTTTTGCTAATTGATTACAGATTTTTCCAGCATGAATACTTTAAATGGATAGGATTTAAGTGATTACATTTTTAACATATTGCTTGGATTTTTGCAGATAATCACTAAGGAATCCCTCTTGGCTGCACAGGTAAAAAGAAAAAGGCTTTCAAGAGTTTCAAATGTTTTTCTTGCATAGTTATCTTTCTGCTCCAATGGTTGATCTTTGGTTTTGGGATTTGTACATCCAGAGGGAAGATTTGCGCAGAGTAATGGAACTGCTATCGCTGAGAGAACACCATGCAAGGACCTTGTTAATATATTATCGGTGGGATGTCGAAAGGCTGCTTGCTGTGTTTGTGGAGAAGGGGAAATCATTCTTGTTCTCCGAAGCAGGTGTTACTGTGGTTGAGCAACTAGATATTGATTCACCACTGATTTCATCTTCTACAATCAGGTGCGATATATGCATGGAGGATGCATCTGGTGATAAGGTCACAGGAATGGATTGTGGCCATTGCTTTTGCAATGATTGTATGTACTTAGTCCATTACTTTGGTGACTTTTCTCTTTATTATGGTTTTTTTTTTTTTTTTAGTACTTTATAACAGTGTATAGCCTTTGTTATATTTTTAGTTTCATAAACAAGGTTTAGCATTGGACCTTAACCATAACTTAAAGAAAATGCAACCATTTCTAGAAAGAAGTAATTTGCCATGTTTCCTTTTTAAACTGATGTTGGAATTGTTAGTATGTGATGCCGTAATATTAGAGTGTGCACCTCTCTTACCCTGATTCTTCTTTTTACCCTATCATATCCTTCTTGGACACACTATGCATTTAAAATGGACATGGGAACTTTAGGTATGATTCTTCACATACATGTATCAACAGCTTGTGAGACATGAATATGTATTTGACACTCATATCCATGCCTGAGCAACACAGGTGTAAACTTATTGGTACTGAGATGACATATCATAAGGGCTGTACCTAATGTTAATGTTCCATATGAATGTGTTCTTCAATATTTTTGTTCTCCATTTTACTCATTGAATCACTTATATTTATTCTGTCTTTCACAGGTTGGACAGAGCACTTCATCGTGAAAATAAATGAAGGTCAGAGTAGGCGCATCCGATGCATGGCATACAAATGTAATGCTATCTGTGATGAAGCTGTTGTAAGAAATCTAGTCAGTACAAGGCA
Source organism: Omphalea diandra (assembly GCA_949677035.1). Taxonomy (NCBI): domain Eukaryota; kingdom Viridiplantae; phylum Streptophyta; class Magnoliopsida; order Malpighiales; family Euphorbiaceae; genus Omphalea; species Omphalea diandra. Next base: position 40,567 of record CATIWR010518488.1, on the reverse strand, counting down.
TCCTAATTTGGCTGAGAAATTTGATCGTTTTCTTCTTGAGTCATACATTGAAGACAACAAAATGGTTAAATGGTGCCCGAGCACTCCCCACTGTGGAAATGCCATACGAGTTGAGGAAGATGTGTGTTGTGAGGTAGAATGTTCATGTGGTTTACAGTTTTGTTTCAGTTGCTTGTCAGAAGCACACTCGCCTTGTTCGTGTTTGATGTGGGAGCTCTGGACCAAGAAGTGCCGAGATGAATCTGAAACAGTCAATTGGATCACAGTTCACACAAAGCCTTGTCCTAAGTGTCATAAACCTGTTGAAAAGAATGGTGGCTGCAACCTTGTGAGCTGCATATGTGGTCAAGCGTTCTGGTGAGCATTTCCCTATCTCATCCTCCGTTCGTCTCTCTCTGCAATATCTGCATTTGGATTCAATTCCCACCCAGCCCCCCCACAAAAAAAAAAAAAAGGGATCACACACACACACACACAAAACAGCCAAGCAACTTTGATTCAATGAAATGGTAATGTGATGATGTTGCTTCTGCAAAATGCTTGCAAAATGTACATCCGGGTTTTGAATGATGGTGATACATGACCCATTTTGCAATGGATTTGGGGAAGGAAATACTTTATTTATGCTGATGGGAAATTAAAAGCATGTGTTTATTGAAGTGAATGTGGACATATAATTTAATAGAAAACATAAAAATTGTTATATACTGACTGGTTAATTCCTTCTTATTATTTATTTTTATAATGGTCTTAAAAATTTGACAGTAGCAGTTGATGCTTTAGACTAATTCAATCTGATTTATGATTTAGCTTGAGTCTAAATCACTCTTTCCATTACCGTTGCAGGTACCATTTATGTTATTCTAAACCTTGCTTTCTGTGGTTGTTTCTCTTGTTGATAATGCTTAGTACTTGTAGAACCCCTTACCAGCAAGAATCTCACATTATGTTGAATGTTTTTTATTGTAAAGTTAGAGTTGGGTTTTTGACTTAATATTGTTGATAGGTTATAACTCTTGGGATTCAATTTCAATAACAATGTGCTGCACTTGTAGCATCTGCATTCCAGGTCACACCATCCAGATTATGGAACATTAGTGATATGAAATGCTCAAATCTGCACTCTGAAGTGCAAACAAGCACAGGGATATAATTTTTAATATTAATACACAATCTCAGATAAAGTAATTATTATCTGGGATTTGAATAAATTTTTTAAAATTAAAGTGGTTAGCGCTACTATAATCAAAACTAGGTTATTGTTCTTATTATAGGATATTAAAAAATCTTTAGCTGTATTCTTATTGGAATCCAGCACAAGATTTTCTGCATAGATTTCATTTTATATGCAATGTAGATGTATTCTGTTCCCACTTAGTGATCCAAAAAACTAAAAGAAGCCTACTCCTATAGTTCTGCATTTGTAGACAAGGATGTTTTATGTTCTCATTTTTTGTTCTATATACCAGAGCGATCCATGTCCTAGGCAACATAATTCAATTTAATTCAATTTTTCTTGACTTATTTGTTTTTATTTCCGGCCACATCTGTCCTATTTTGATGTTAGTATCTTTCTATGACATTTAGGCATTTCACTTTTTTCTTTTAACACAGTTGGCTATGCGGGGGAGCTACTGGGAGAGACCATACTTGGTCTACAATATCAGGCCACAGTTGTGGTCGCTACAAAGAAGACCGAGAGAAAAAAACAGAAAGAGCAAAACAAAATCTCTATCGATATATGCACTATCATAACCGCTACAAGGCTCACACTGATTCCTTTAAGCTAGAAAGTAAACTTAAGGAGACAATCCTGGAGAAGGTGACAATATCAGAAGAGAGGGAATCGAAACTCAGAGATTTTAGTTGGGTAACCAATGGACTTTCCAGACTTTTTAGATCAAGACGGGTTCTTTCATATTCATACCCATTTGCATTTTATATGTTTGGTGATGACCTGTTTAAAGACGAGATGACAACAGAAGAAAGGGAAATTAAACTAAACCTATTTGAGGATCAGCAACAGCAGCTTGAGGCAAATGTTGAAAAGCTCTCCAAATTCCTGGAGGAGCCCTTTGAGCAGTATGCTGACGATAAAGTTATGGAAATAAGGATGCAAGTCATCAACCTATCTACAGTCACTGACAATCTATGCAAGAAAATGTAACTGTTTTATTTTAGCTCTGAATGCATGTGGAACTTTTGCAGTTCATAAACTAATGCAATCATTTGCAGGTATGAATGCATAGAAAACGATTTATTGGGTTCTCTACAACTAGGTACCCACAGTATAGCTCCCTACAAGTCGAAGGGCATTGAGAAGGCATCGGAACTTTCATCTTGCTGGAGCAGCAAAGTCCATGCTGCTGAGAAATGCCTGCCATCAGATGGCGATACAGGTGGTAACTTGATTTCAACTTTTTTTTGATTTAGAAGAGATATTAGTGGCATTTGTCACATCTTAGAGATCATGCACACACAACCAAAGTTACAACACTATTTTTGTAATATCTAATCCATACTGCCTCACGTTGCAGTTGACTTGTCCTATACCTGACTTGTTGCCACTCTAGGTTGCAGTGCTCATCTGTCATTTATGATTTTGGCACATATATCTGTCATTTTTGCTCTTTTGGTATGTCACGAAAAAAATTCAAAATGTTCTATTTGAAATGCATATGTCCATAGTGAAAATCTATTGTGATATAGTGAATTCTATTATGCAAAATTTAAGATGTTCTCTTTAAATGCATAATTCTATCCTGAAAATCTCTGTTGACCTATCGAAATTTGTTATAGAAAGTTCAAGATGTTCTCTTTGAAATGCATAATTCCATCCTGAAAATCTCTGGTGATCGAGTGAATTTTGTTATGCTTCTACCCTTATGACATAAGTGTTATATGGTGTTCCATGCACTGATTGGATTCATAATTGAGTTAATAATTTCAATCTTTTTGGCATGATCCTCTTTCCACAACTAAAAGAATGTCTACCCACAAAATTTATTTGCCATATATAATCAATAAAAAACCTAGAGTACTCTCAAATAGAAAGAAACAGATGCCACAAAATAACATTTCCTTTCTCTGTTGCTCCTAAGTGAGTGAACCTAGCAATAAGTTCTGCCAAATCTGATTAAGTTCGTCAGATATAACTCACTCTTAAACCATTGATGTTGAGCAAGGTTGTACGGAAATGGAGAAATGAGAAATGCGGAAATAGACACGTGGAAATGACATTTTCTAAAAATATAGGAAACAAAACGTGGGATATACACCTAAATATTAAAAAATAGGGATATATTTGTGTGTGTGTGTGTGTGTGTGTGTGTATGTATATGTATATATATATATATATGTATATGTATATGTAGGTATCTATCCAGCAGTGGATCCGTTAGATTGAATGTCATGTACGTATATATATAATAAGATTGTGGAAGCAAAGCAAATAAAATTTTTAATCCTAGTATTCCGGTCCAGCAGACACAGCAAGGAAACTAGAGGCCAATCCTTGCTCATGTATGAATTCAATCTATTATAATTAGCCTAAGAATCTAAGAACTGACAAGCAGAGCAGACTATTACCTCAGTTATGTACAATAACATTATTGTATTCTGATTCCTTTTTTAATCAAATAATTAAAAAAATATCACCAACACTCAAGTTTCAACAATCCACAGTCATATTTCTGGTTTAGAAAACAGAGGTTGACTGCAAAAGAAATGGAGGAACAGAACCCAGAAATAGGAACCCAAAACAGTAATCAGTACTAAAATCAAAACAGAAAATTGACCTGATTTGTAGCAAGCAGCTACCATCGCTGTCGTTCAGCTGCTGTCACCTTTGCCAGTCTGTCTTCATCATTGTCGTAGGTAGATGATGGGCTGAATGATGTGTCATGAGTCAATAGAGAAAAGGAGGAAGGCAGAAGATACAGCGTTTGGGATTTTTTGTTAGGCTAATTGCATCAGCCTTTCTTTCTCTAAGCAAAGAACATGTTTCCTTGCTGGAAACACATTTCTTTTTTGAAAAAAAAAATTGCAGAAACGAGCCTGAAACAGTTTGGAGCTGTTTTGGTGGATTTCCAACATTTCCCTGTTTCTGAAACGAGGAAACACTCCTCAAGTGACATTTTGGTGCAACATAGATGTTGAGTTCCTCTTTTCAACTAAAGCCAACTAAAATTTATGACAAAAATAGAATGGAATCCTGAAGAAGTTAACTCTACGTTTCAATCAAAGCCACATGTGAAATGAAAAAATTTAGCCAAACCGTTTTATGAATCTGTTAAGACTGTTAAAAATGAAGTTCTCACATCCTTAACAGAGTTGGGCAATCGACGATAATTTAAGGATTAGCTTAACTCATAGCCTGGCTATCTTATAACCAAAATTACAGAGAGGAAACATCAATTATGATGGAAGTTTCCATAGCCATAGCCAACCTTAATTATTTTTGCTAGTGGGGAGACAAAGCGGTAGGAATTATTGTGTGGCGGATGGAGAAGCCAATATCTTTGGCAGCAAGAAACGTGAAAAAGAGTATAGGAGAAAGCGAAATAAAAAAAAAAAAAAGAAAATGCAGGGATAGAACAAGCAAGAGGAGTTATGGTGTTTGAGATGGTGAATTTTTTACTTAGGGCATTATAGACTCTTTCATTCTTATGCAATAAAATGGTTGTGGCCCAAGTTTTTTAAAATTGTGGAAATGGCATTAGCCTTTTTTTTAAAAAAAAAAATTTTAATTGTTGAACCTTGTGGCATCTAACAGCCAATTGATGTTTCTCATGAACCTTATTTTATATTGAGGATTACATCAAAATACTTTTATTTTTTAAATTTGGGAATAAAAGTGAAATTTAAAACCTCTTTCTCCTGAAGTGAACCTTCTTTATGCCCTACTCTTGTAAGATGGAATTTTACAAATATTTCGTGCATGAAGTTCCAAGCAATTCATTTTCAATAGAATCTGATTTCTTGTATTTGTATGCTTTGTAAATTTAGGAAAGATTGTTGAATATATTTTGAAAAGTAGCGCTGACCTACTGTATTGTAGGTGGGACATCAGAACATTATAAACCCTTGAGGAGTTCAGATGATAGTGGATGCTCTTCCCAGAAGCGTGCTAGGAAGGAGAGTGGTGGATATTTTGATCTGAACTTGCCGGCAGAGGTTATGGATAGGAATTAAATTCAGAGACTGCAAACTTCATACAAGTACAAAGTGTACAGTTCTAACTCAAGGCCCTCTTTTTCTTCATGGAATCAGTCATTTGTGGATTAAGCACCAAGTGCTTCCTTTTATCCCTAATACATTTTTATTCTGCGTTTGAAATTGCTCTCTTGATTGGATGTCCTGGAGGAGAAATTTGTTTCCACTCTTAACCCTGTCTTTTTTGTGATGTACATAGTTGTTTGTTGGGTTTTTGTGGAGAATAGATATGTAAATTCTCTATCTGGGGACTTGGGTTAGACCTTAATATATCCTTTGACATAATTTTGCATGCTGTGATAATCTTATTGATTTCTGCGTAATTAAATGCCTACTCTTTTGAGGCAGGCCGGCTCCTGTTTATGTTCTATTTTTCTGTCGTTTTTTTCCCCTCCCCCTTTCTCTCCTGTTCCCAAGCCAATGATTTGGAAATCAGTAAACCAGTGTTTCTATTCATGTATTTATGCATGCCAACAGATTTGGTCATTGTGGAATATTTAAAAAGCTGATTATATTTCTCTTATTTTGGTTGTCATATTTGCTAGCTAATGGAGCAAGAGAGCTTGTGGCCTTAGTCATTTTCTGTGGATAGATTCTAGACCACATTGCACCCTCTTGGTTAAGTGAACTGTGTAACATTTCTTCAGTAATACTGTTTCACACTAGGCTGTGAGGCTCGGGTACCCTGTATATTTTGGAACTGCCTTCCTGTTGTGTTCTTGTAATTGCTTTTGTTGCTTTCCATTCATCTGTGTCATGGCTTGTATGACGTGTAAGTTCCTAGATAAATAAAATTTTATTTTGTAACTAGCCCTTCGTATCCTAGCGCGCATCTGTTTAATGGCAATTTTCTTACAAAGCGTGAGCAGTGTGTCCATTCTCTGGAAAAGAATTTTAGTTCTTTATTATGCGCCTATGAGTTGTGTGCAAAACTATGGAAATTTGTCTTATCGTTATTATTCTCTCTCTTGGAGTTGAATTCTAGGATGTGTAGCTTTCTTTGGTTGTTTTCAATTGGAATGCTAGGATGTTCGGAGAGTCTTCTTATTAGCTTTGAAAGTGAATGCTCTTTCTGGTTAGCATCATGTCACCTGCCTGTAAACTTGAAAATCACTCATTTGCAAGGTTAATGGACTGATCCATTCATTTCACAAAATTAGGATGCACTGCATTTTTAAACTTTCTTAAGGAATTGTTAGTTTTTAATGCCTTTAATCCTCGTAAACAGGCAAGTAGAAAGGGCTCAAAAATCAACGGAAGATGCTAGTTATTAGCATTGACTAAGCTAAGGTGAGCTAAGTCTTTGGAATGTTCACTAATCTCTTATAATAATGTCTTCTTGATAGGTCTCTCTCTCTCTCTCTCTCTCTCTTCTTAAGGATTTACCGCTTGACGGTAGTTCAAAGATTCGATCTTGGCTTCGTTGGAAAAAACTTTGGTTGCCTAGGGCTTTGGAATCCTGTTTTCCGCTCTTATCAAACTGATTCTTTGTGTTGTTTATTTGCTTCCTATTTCAACGTCTTTGAACCAAGAGCACTTCACGCTGTTCACTCGTATATTTGAATCCCAGCCAGAAATTATCTTAATTCTGTCAAACTAATTTGAGCAGCCGTTGTTTTTTTTTAGTTAATTTAACTTTGATTATTAGGCTCAAACTCCTAATCTGAAAGACGATTCTGATGTCATTGTCATAGATATGAATTAATCATGACTAGTTATACATAATCACTTTATATAAGGTCACATTCACTTGTATTTACAAATAATGACTGTGCTTAATTTAATCCAGATTTTTATACATAGATGATCATAATTTGGGAGCTTTCACTGGTTTAAACTGTAGTTACTAGTTGACCTTCCAGTGATTTTTTAATCATGTGCTTGCAGATCCCAAAATGAGAAAGACACGCAACACATTTTCCAGTCTTATTTTATTTTTGGAGATGCTAATCACTTTGTGTTGCAATTTGCACTAAAAAAAATGGCTTTGGAGAGTTTTTGTTTGTTTGTTTTGCATTTTAAATAACCCATGAAGCATGTCTGTCAGTTTCCTCTGAAAATTGGTGCTTGGCTTGCTCAAGAACGAGACTATTGTCTGTCTTTTAAATTATTTAACCATGTTTCTGTTGGTAGATGAAACCTATGCTATCTATGCATCTTACCATAAAACAAATGAGAAACTTCTTCCGATTTCAAGACCTTGTTTTTTCTTTTACTTTTTTTTTTATATACATGAAATTAGGGTTTCAACCCTAATAATGGTAAAATCACATCATGTGTGTAAGTACATTGGTCAATTTATAATCTAACTGGCATTTTACAACACACTCAATAAGCAACTCTTAGTTAACAACTAGATTCAGTAGTAAGTAATTCAGAATCACTCCCAAATAATTGAATTTGTAATATGTCTACATTTTATTATCTTATTTAAGGAGATACTCTATCTATCTTAAATTAGATGTCGTTTTTAAAGAGAAATTCTTATCCCATAATACTTAACATTTTATAATTTTTTTATAAACAATTAATTAACCATTTTCAAATATGCTCTTATTTAAACTCTCTCTTCAATGCTCATTTGTAAACAATCAATGTGATCATATTTTTTTCTATTTCCACTTAAATAATAGAAATCTATAAACAATAATTGAGAAAAAATTAATCTAAAGGTAGTTTAGTCTTTTATATATGTAACAAATACAATCCTTAATTAGCATGAGAAAACCTTAAACGATATCAAATTTAGGATAGAGGGAGTGCTATTTAAGTTTTAATTTTGCATAAATATAGTAAATTTTCTAAAATATATATTAGTGCAATAAATATAATATCCTACTGAAAATATTATATAGCCTATCTACAAAGAATAGAAATAAAAGAGTAACGTTTTAGGCTAAATGCATCTTGAGGCTCCATATGGTCATTTCTGCTGTTGAGCCTTTAAATTTTTATTTGTTAACATTAAACTATTAAACTTTTATTTTTAACTGATTTGGCTCTATTTTAACAATAGCTTCACGACAACATTACTGAAAAACATATTCTTTTTTTTTTAAAGAGATTTCAAGTATATTTCAGAAATACATTATTTTTTAAGAGATATTTATATATTCAAAATTTTTTTATTATTATGTAAAAAAAGATTATTTTCACTATATGCTTATTACATTCAATGCATTAAAGGATAATATGTTATTGAATTTTTTTTTTTGAAATATGCTTTTGAATTAGTTAAGTCAATTTATTTAAAAAAAATTGGACAATTTATTTAAGTTAAAATAAGGCAGAAATTTTTAAATAATTGAATCGAGTTCAAATATTAATATTTAAATCTATTAAAAAAATTCATCGATCCAAAAATATATAAATATCTATAAAATTATTACTTAGAAATTAATTATAAAATTACCTTAAACATATTCTTCACAAAAATAATAATTACCAAACACTTTATATCGTCTATCTAAAATAATTCTTCTTGTTATGGTGATATTAATAAATTTTTTACATGTTTTTATATATTTTTATTTATTTTTTATAAAACATATCAAGTACAAAATTTAGTCTTATTATTAAATATATTTCATAAACCATTCTTTTTATGTCATCTTTAAAATTGAAACACTAATGCTTAGTTAGTGAAATGCTAGTGCTCAAACAAGTATTAAAAAAATTCATAATATTTTGATATTTATATGTTTTAAATTATTTTATTTATTATTTAAAAAGAGATTTTTTCATTATATGCTAATTACATTTGATACATTAAAGAACAATATGCTATTGAATTAATTTTTAAATAGAGATAATTATTTGTAATTTAAATAGGTATATTTTTATTAAAATTTTATTATTCTCTTTTATTTGATGAGATGATATTATGTATTATGAGAATTTTAAATTCTATTGTAAAGTACTATCCAAAAAATTAGGATAATTAATTCATTAATATTGAATATTTGATTAGGATAATATTATATGAATATTTGATTTTTTAAGCCTATTTAAAATTTTAAAATTTCAATCCAATTGAATTTGGATCGAATAAAAAAATAGCAAAATTACTAGATATTTAATTTGTATTTATTTTTATTCATAATATAGTAATTTGATGATTGAATATCTATTATAGACTATGAGAAATTAAAAATAAAAATATAATGTTAATATTTGAATTGAAATAATGCTTCCTTTATTTGAAAAAAAATTGTATATTCTATTAAATGTTTAATACATTTAAAAAATCAATCAATAAATAATAATTTTTGATAAAATATTAATTTATTTTTAATAATAATTTTCTTTTTCTTAAATTTAAAATATATTTTAAAATTTTATAAATTTATTAAAATAAAAATTTAAACCATACAAATATACAAGGACAAAAGTACGACGACTTAATGGTAAAAATGATTCCAGCTAGACTTCATCCTTGTTCTCATGCAATTTTAACAATGTTTGTTGTACCTTCTTAATGCTGCCGTGAAATTGCTATTAAAATATGGTTAAATCAGTTAAAAATAAAACTTCAAGAACTTAATGTTGATGAATAAATGTTTAGAGACTCAAAAACAAAAATAGTCATGATATAAAGGTCTCGGGATGCATTTAGCCCTCGTTTTATTTGCAAGTGTAAACTACAAAATTAAAATTTGACTTAAAAATTTGGTGATTCATTTGAAAAGGTGATTTAGCCTTTTCATAATATAGAAGTCTCAGAATGCATTTAGCTTTCGTTTTATTTGCAAGTGTAAACTACAAAATTAAAATTTGACTTACAAATTTGGTAATTCATCTGAAAAGGTGATTTGAATTTGGTTTGATTTAGAAAGAAATCTGAAGCGATCTGAACCTAAAAATAATTTGAAAATTTTTTGATCAAACTCAAATCGATCCTAACCCAATCTATGAGTCAATTTAAATTGATCTGATCTAGTCTAATTTGAATTGGTCCGGATTTAATTTTATTTAAATTATTAAACTATTTAAAATTTTAAATAAATATTTTTTTATTTAAAAAATCAAAAATATGAATTGCTCAATCAAGCTCAATTAAAATTAAAATAATTTAAATTTCTCTCCATATTTTGATTAAACTCGATCCTTAAAAAATGTAAAATTATTTAATTATAATCCATCCAAAAAATCTATAATCTGAAAATAATTTAATCCAACCCGAATCTACCAGACCCGTTTATCACTTCTACTACTAACGAAAACCACCAAAGTAAGATCCACTGGGAGGCATCTAAGCCACCTTAGCTACGGACAAATAAGCAAACACAGTAACTTCCTTTTCCTTTTATCCAAAAATAACTTTGTTGTTGCACTTAAAAACTAATGAAAATCAAAATGAAATGAAGGTTTGTGGTTAAATTATTGCAACAGCTTAATTTGTTACAATTTCTTCATCCACAAATTAACACAAACTGATTAATTAGTGTTTCACTGCAAAACTCATAACTAAACTCACCATTGCCATTATTTATTATTATCACCAATAATCTTATTTTTAATTACTTCTCTCATGCCCATGTTTTTTTCCCCCTCACTTTCATCATTTACATACATAGGCCAATAATATGTAAACTACTAAATTAGCCTTACTTAGACATACACTGCATAATTATTGCAAAGATGAATATAGAAGAAACTGAGAATTTTGTTTCCAAGATGTTTTCTATGCTTTCTAAGTAAGTGATTATATTCTTCTTCTTCTTCTTCTTCTTAAATGTTCAATAAATAACAATTTTATTACTTTAGATTTGCGTATTATTAAGGTCTTGAAATTCTGAATGCTATAATTATTTTAAAGATAAATTCAGTCTTTAAAATTTGTGCATTAATTAATTCAAATAATGAGTTCGAATTTTGTAAAATTTTGTTTGTTGTTGATTAAATCAAAAAGCTCCATTTTCTTGTAAGGAAATCACATGCATGAAATGTCTGTCTGACTTTAATCAATTTCTTATTTTTCAGGGATACGCATCTTATAATTAATATAATAATAATCTGATATATTTAATTATTACATAATTAAGCTTGGAGAGAAGTGCATTTGGATAGATCTTCAATCCAAATTAGAAACTTCTTGAGATCTGACGTATGCTATGGTCAAAATTAGCTTATTACCCTCGACAAAATTATTAATATTATTTTTAGCCATAATTAAAATAGTGAAGTGTTTGTCTTGTAGAGTTAAATTTGTAATGCTAACGATAATTTTTTTAGAATTTTAAATATTAAAAAAAGAAAAATCATATTATACTTTTGGCCTAACAAGTTTCTAATTTGTTGAGGCATTTTTTGTCTTTTGTTCATAATCATATGTAGTCCATATATATATTTCTATGCTGAAAGAATTGCACTTCAAGAGAAACAAATAACCTTAATAAATTTACTTTTTCACAATTTTGCTATCATATTGCCTTTTTTTCTTACTAAAAATAACTAAATTTGTGAAACGAACTGAGTTGAGCTTCAGTTAGTTTAAGTTTGAGGTTGATTTATTTATTAAATAATTTTGTATGTGAATCACAAATTTAATTCAATTTTTATCGATCTTAAATTTTTAGTAATAAAATTAAATTATCAGTAAAATTTTTCATAAAAGTACTAAACTTATAATATTTATTTTATATATTTTAATATATTAAGTAACTTTTTAATTATTTGTATAATAAACTACACAATTTTAAGCATTATGTTGAAAGTATATAATATAGAAATTGAAAAATATGAGTAATCAAGTTGAATAGTTATTTATGGGTCTAAACAAGTCAAACATACATATAAATAATTAATTTATTATTTTAATTAAATAATGTGTTTATAGTGGGTATAAATAATTTAATTTGAATTATGTTTCGTTCTTAGAAGGAATTATATTTAAATGGTAAGTGAAATATATTAAAATTTGTATTTTTTAGTTTAAAATTTCACAATTAAAAATTAAATAATAATTAATAACCATATCACATAAGGACCGAACGACATGTTACTTTTAGCTTACCATCTAGTGGTCGCTTCTCATGATTTACTCTTTCTTTATTCTATATCCAAACGACTTGTCTTACTCATTTTACGTCGCTCGTTGATTTTTGCATGACATGATTATTAATAATATCTTTATTTTAGTAAAAATCATAATATTTTTGAATAATTTATTATATACCATCTATTTTTTACTGAAATTTTATAATTACCAACTTATAAAAATATAATTATTGTTATTATTATCGCATGTGGTGTTCCAACCAGTCGAAAATGAAAAGGCAACAAGCTTTCCCCAGCAAATATTTTTGTTTTTTTTTTTTTTTGACTGTACAGGAGGGACTTTTTGTATCCAAAAGTCTCAAAGAGATCAGACAACGGTAAGCCCACCAAAACAGATATTGCATAGCAAACAATCCATTTGACCTCTATCTTTCAGCCCTTTTGAGAATGCTTTATCTTTTAGTTTTTAGAAACCAACACCAACCACTTTCAGTGTAAGATCAGTGAGTGCAAGTGCAGCAGAATGTTTGCTAGCTAGCAGTAATACCCTTTCATTGTATCATTGGAAAAATAAAGACAATATCTATTGAGCTGGAAAGAAGGATCACTCTCAACTTTTTTATATAGAAATTCCCTGCTTTCAGATGATCTAAAGTACTTTGCACACAAATAGGATTTAAAAAAAACAAAAGAAGTGGAGGGGGTCAAATTAGAGGGCAAGCATGCATATAAGCTTTTAGAAAATTTTATGGATATTTCTTTTAAATACTGTGCTGTGATCTTTAATCTGTTGCATTTTATTATAATATTAGGTTATTTAGTATGGCTTCATGATTAAGGAAAACATAAGAGGTGGGTAGGTTATCCTCTCTCTCATATAATCAATTAGTCATAAATATGAAATAAATTATAATATTATAATGTAATATATTAATGATCTAAATTGAAGGGGACGAAGATCGATATGAAAATATGATTTTTTAAAAATATTTAATATTATGAATTCAATTCAAACTTGATAAATTGACTTAATTTTCAATTTAAACTTGCAAATTTAGTTGAAATTTGTTTTATTAGTTAATTAAATAGATAACTCACAATCTAGTTGAAAATTACATGACTTAAATTCAGAATATTTCATTTGAAAATTATTTGACATGATTCTTTTGCTATCTCTATTTTATAATATTAAAATGCTTATTGCATTATTGTTAATAAATTCTGACTTAATGATGTAGGAGATTTCTAATTCTACAGCACTTTTAAGTTTGAAACCTAATCATCACTAATTAAGCAAATGAATTTTGCATATTATAGGTACAATTTAACCTATCCAAGTCCTTTGATTGAGCTGTTTTATGCAATAATATCCTTAGATTTTGTTAATTAGGCCACAATCTAAAAAAGTGACACGAATTACTAGATACTTTATATGTTTTCCGTTATTATATTCATGCTTTGAAAGTTGATTAATAACATAAAAACCATATGCATTGAAAAGTTTAAAATCTGGGATTGAAGCTCAAATCCCATGAAGTCCTGCTATATATACCCTCATTATATATACATGCACAAGTCAGTCACCTCCAAGTTTATTGTCTCTTTCCCCCCTTTTTGAATGGCTAATTTTCACTTTTAAGCATAATATATATGTCTATATATCACCCTTTCAATCAAATGCCACGAGCTGATCGATTTCCTTCTTTTCATGCAATGCAAAAAGCCCACCATATTGCAAAAGCTTCAAAGGTGGAATTGCTTTCTAAGACAAGGGACTAGTCAACAAAAATTGACAACCCTTTTAAGCACATCAAACTATAGCACTCTCTATACATAAATGCACACACACACGCACTTGTACTGCCTAAACATAAGCATGACATTTTTTTTCACTGTTTTTGCTATCTACTCTTTGTATTGTATGCTTCATATAAAAAAGACAAACGGGTCTTTGGGGTTTGTATTGTAGTATTAGCTATTTGGTTCTTGAACCACTAGATTTTGGTTCAGCATTTTATACTTAAAAAGAAAAAAGGACACATTTTTATTGCGAGTAGTCTCACTCTATATTGTGGTATCTGCTGCTTACAACCAAAATTCATTCTGTTAGAAATTAATGGTTTTTGGATGTTTCTTTTTATGTAGTGTATTATTCCTTGCATATTACTTGTCAATATCTTTTGTTGGTATTTGCTTTTGCATTTAATGCAATTTCAATGAATTTTTGATTGTGGGGTCTAAAAGACAATTTTGTTGTCACCTATGCATGAAGTGAAGTGGCGCGGTGGTTCAACTTTGAAGCCATTTAAGTTTATAGAAGCTAGAATTTCAAGGCACAAGCATTCTAATAGGTACTTTCTCCATTCTTTTATAATCTACTGCAATGAGCCTATAATTACTAAGTTTCATGTTAACTCATTGTGTTTAAGTCTTAATCTTCTTATTCAATAATTGGTTTCTTGACATAGTGTGTAATGTATCTGAGTATTACATCAACGTTGGTGTAGTCACTTCTTAACATTAGCCGTTAGATGATTTGCCTCTATGGCCCTTTCACTATTATTTTTGCAAGAAATCTGAGAAACTATGATCTGGATTGTGCTAGGAATTGGAACTTGAGCTCTGTTTTCTGCCAAAGATTTTCACTTTATCATGGAGTGTTTTCTTTTGGCCTTCCTTTTTTGTCATTTCTTTGAGTTAAATGAATTTTTTAAAGGTGTTTCTTTGAGTTCATTGGCCAATGAATACTTAACATATCAAATCACCATATACTTGTTATGCTGATGTTTTATTACTGTTTTGTATAGCCATTGAGATGTTCTTCCCATTTACAGTGATCCAGGTCCAAGAAAAGTTGAGAAGCACCAATCAACTAACCTGTCTGAAGCTTCTCTTTATCTTAAATTGGTAAGAAAACATTATTCTTTTTATTTTCTATGCTTTTATCATTTCTGAAACCAATACATTTTTCAATGTTTAGAAGTGTTTCCACTTCCTTTGAGCTTGAGCTGTTTTAAACACTGATTTTTTTTTTCTTTTTCTTTTCTGTAGAACAAAATGGAACAGCTGGAGGACTGTGTTGGAGCCAATAACAGGCAGCTTCCCATCACAGAGGTTCAAGATTCTTTAAAGGAGGAGGTGAATATCTCAACTTATATTTGTGTATCTTCATAGAATATTTACAGAGCTGATGTAGAACTGCATTAGTACGGATGCTTCTTTGTCTTTACTGTAGCCAACTTATACATGCTCATTTTGATAA
The DNA here is from genome assembly GCA_949677035.1 of Omphalea diandra. Taxonomy (NCBI): domain Eukaryota; kingdom Viridiplantae; phylum Streptophyta; class Magnoliopsida; order Malpighiales; family Euphorbiaceae; genus Omphalea; species Omphalea diandra. The sequence goes on along the minus strand of CATIWR010518488.1, from coordinate 25,092 downwards.
AGTAAAATTGAATTTCTGGAAGGGCTTCACTATAGATTCTCCTCTGAGTTTCCAAGTCTTCCACAAGTATTGCATTGTATAAATTATGAATTGATCCGAAGCATAGTTACCGAACCTGATTTGTCTGTCAATAATGCATAGGCCAAACATATAAAAAAAAAGGAGCTTTTATTGCAATAGTTTTAAATAGCCCACACAGGGATCGGCTGAAGCCATCAAAGCCTATGTTTTTTTGCCGGAAAAAATTTTGTTGTGAAATGTTTTTCGTTTTCTTTGATATTTGGCATGTTCAAAAAAATTTAATTGATAGAAAATATTTTTCTAATTATTATAAAAAAATTATTTTCTAAAATTTGATAAACTTATATCAATGAAAAATAAAATATATAAATACATAATACTTATTATTGCCGTCATTTTGGACCAATATCTATCACATGATTGCTACCAACAATTGACAACATTAGTAAAAATTTTTATTTTTAATGTATTTTTAATATTAAATAATAAATAGTACAAATATAAAGTATTCATAATCTAAAATTTATTGTAATTTTATAAATCAAAAGAAATTAATATTTCTTAGATACATTTCAAAACTAAAAAAAATATGTATTTTTCAGAAAATATTTTTCTAAAAAAGAATTTTCCTTGAAAAACATTTTCCATAAATAAATTATTTTTCATGAAACAAACAAAGTCTAAGGAAACTTTTATTTATTTGGGGATTTTCCAAGTTGCTGTATATTAATTCTCCAAATTAATATTTCTAATTTCAGTATTAAAATTACGAAAAAACTGTAATCAACTTCTGATTAACATTTTGTTCATTTGTCCTTGAGATTCATGTTCACTTAATAATTAACTTCAGCTCAAAATTCATAAGATGTTGCCAGCTTGCAAGAATAAAATGCCTGATAAATTAGCATTGCTGTTGTATCTATTATATAACTTTGAGAACGAGACATTTGCTGAATCCATGAGAAGTGCTAACTTAGAAACTTGTCATCTATAAATTAAAATCTTTTCATTTCCTGCTACTTCATTCACTCTATTGTGCAGATTGTAGAGCTTCAGGACCAGTTGCAGGATCAGTTTGTAACGCGCCATGCATTGGAGAAGGCAATGTGCTTTAGGCCATCTTCCTATGATACTCTGAGTGATAAGTCAATCCCTAAGGTAATTCCATGTTTTGAAAAATCATAGAATCAGTTATTTATAGTTCAAATACATGGACAACTATATTCTGTAAATTCATTACTGTTGATCTAGACAGTTTTCTCTGTATTGTAGCTCTGCCTCTTGGAAATTGGCATTTAATGGTATCAGAAAGTTGTCTAAAACTTCTGCTGAAATTACATGACTTCCCTTTTAATTGGTCTTCAGGCTACTAAGGAACTAATTAAGGAAATTGCTGTGTTAGAGCTGGAAGTTGTATATTTGGAACGGTATCTTCTCTCTTTGTATAGAAACACATTTGATCAACAAGTGTCTTCACAATCAACCATTGATGAAAGATGCAACATGAATTCAATCATGCAAAAAGGGATGCTTCCTGTAGTTCCAAGACAAGAGATCATGACAGGAAAATATAATACAGTTAGTCAGTCAAGTCATGTTACTTGGCATCAAAATTCAAGGGGAAATCAACCTGAGGAATGCAATGGCTCTTTGGAACCAGAAAAGCTGTTAGATTCTAGTATCCACCGATGTTACTCCTCGATATCTCAGTGTTCAACTAGAACTTCTCCTCCCTTGAAATCTATAGCTAGAGAGATAGACTCATACCATTCCCTTCCATTGTCAATGCTGGAGGTAAATTGATCAAGTTGAGACTTCCTCAGAAACTCTCTAAAAATTTTCTTTTTCTTTTTTTTTTTTTTTTTTTTTTGGTTTTAAGTTACATAAGCAAGTGTACTTAAATTTGTATGTTTTCACTTCAGAAAGCTCAGAATAATTGTTCAACTGCAGCCAGCCTGGCTGATTATCTTGGAACCAGTACTCATGATAATGTTCTAGAGACTCCAAACCTGCTCTCAGAGGAAATGATCAAATGCATTTCTGCTCTATATTGTGAACTAGCAGATCCACCTTTATTAGATCGTGACTATGCTTCTTCTCCTGTTTCATTCTCTTCATCAGTAATTGAGATGCCGACACAAGGCCAGACTGAGACGTGGAGTCCCCAATATGCGAACTTTTCATCCTTCAATTCATCTGTTGACAATCCTTTCCACATTGGAGAGTCTAAGGAATTAAATGGACCATACTGCACCATGGCAAAGGTGCAATGCATTCGTAGAGATAGTCTGAAGCTAAAAATCATGCAGCAAAAGCTACAAAACTTTAGGTGAGCCTTACTACTGTAACAGATGCAAAGAATAATTTGTGCCATGCTGCTAATTCCTGTTTTTAGTTTAACCTTCAGATATTCTCCGTGTAATCTTTAGAAAGAAAAAGAAAGCCCGTTCCATGACCAAGGTTTATTCTCAGCAATAAAGCGTAGATGAATGAAATAGTTGATTTCACCATGCATCATCTGCTACTATGGAAAATGAACCTCCATAACTAGTGAATATGCAGTTGGAGCCAAACATTGATATGCTTGCAGGAAGTTTTCCTCAAAGCTGAAAAATTGAGATTCTTGTTGGAAACTTGTGAGATGCATATATAGCATATAGCATATAAATACTTCTATTTCTGTCAAATAGAAATAAAGTTGAAGAGCAAAAAATATTACATTGCAGGTCACTTGTCTCCCAGTTGGAAGCAGTTGATCCTAGAAAATTGAAATACGAGGAGAGGCTAGCTTTCTGGATCAATGTGCATAATGCACTTGTTATGCATGTAATGCTCTATTTCTAAGAAATAAAAAATTTTCAAGATGCTAATTTTATTGGTTGTTTGTGTGCCTTTATTAACTAAAAAATCAATTCGCATAATGGCTGCTTGTAGGCATTTCTGGTTTATGGGATTCCGCAAAATAATACAAAAAGAATGTCTGTGCTTCTCAAGGTAAGCAAAATTTTTGGATTAGTTTCAGAGAAGAAAATGTGCATGCATGTGTTATCATTGTCATAAGCCTTTTTGTGTTTCAGGCTGCATATAATGTGGGGGGTCATACCATTAACGTAGACATGATACAGAGTTCTATTCTGAGATGTCAATTGCTTCGTCCAGGCCAAGTAATTTCTATTCCCTGAAACTTCTCTTGAACATCAAAATCTGTTTTTAACATCTTTGGTACATGTTTAAACATGGCTTTCTCCTTAATCATGCTCATAGTTCAACTGGTAAATCTCCTTCTCCTCGTACTACTAAAAGAAAACAGTTTTTCTCATAGAATTGAACTTCAGACTAACCAATCGATTTGTGATAAAATTTCAAGATATTTATCTTTGATATATGGGATCTGATTTTGCATACATTTGCTTGAAGTGGCTGAGGCAGCTGTTTTTCCCAAAGACAAAATTCAAGGTTGGAGATCCTAGGAAAGCCTATTCTATTGATCACCCTGAACCTCGCCTGCATTTTGCACTTTCTGCAGGCAGCTGTTCCGATCCTGCGGTACGTTTACACGAGTTTCTGCCTCAAGCAAAATAGTTCTTCTTACTGTGCCTAACTGTATCAATCAATTTAATATTTGACAAATAACATATACATGACAAGAATGTTAGGAAAATATATTTTATACCTTAGTTAACACATTGCAACACTTTAGGTTCGAGTGTACACTCCAAAGAAAGTGTTTGAGGATTTGGAAACTGCAAAGGAAGAGTACATTCAATCAACCTTAATTATGCAAAAAGAAAAGAAAATTCTACTACCAAAACTTGTCGAGTGTTTCACCAAGGATTTAGATCTTTGTCCTGCTGGTTTGGTGGATATGATAGAACATTTACTGCCTCACTCCTTGAGGAAAAGCATTCAGCAGTGTCAGAACAGAAAATTTGGCAAGAGCATTGAGTGGATTCCTCACAACTTCACTTTCCGCTATCTGCTTTCCAAAGAATTAGCCTAGAAGAGGTATTATTCACCTAAGTCTGGGATTCCATGTCTCAGGGCTTATATTTCTCTCTTGTGTTTGCAAGATAATGTGGAATGACAGAAGAATCATAACGAGACTTTACGGCCAACTATGTTAAGGTGTGCTTCTCATGAGAATGATGATCGTATAGGCTGAAGATCATTGAGTCTGAGTCCCACCAGAAAATTTCTGAAAGAACTGTGCAGATGCTAATTGAGCTTTTGAGCTTGTCTGATCATCATTCTTCAGACCAGCATTGTTGTGATTCTGTTGTCATTCCCAATTGTATTGCCTCTAATTTCCCATCAGTTTTGTTGTAGTTGTACACATGATTAGGACATTAGAAGAATGGATGCTTCTTTGTGTAAAAGTATCCCTATTTTGCAGCATTTTGGTAACGGGAACATCTCAGTAGCACCTAATGCTTGTAATGGGATAGAAGCATTTGCATAAATGTGAAAGTTTGAGCTCTGGTTTTGATTTTTCCTTCTGGACCATTTGAAGTGAATATCACAAGAACAGACTTTTTCTTCCCCAACAACAAAGATAAAGTTGTAAAATTTTATAGTTTAACGGAAAATGGCACAACCCTCATACCAATAATTTTCCCTGCTTAGCCATAAATTAGGAGCAATCTTTTAATGAAAATACCCAGAAATTGAATTTTTACTTATTATTTTGTTTAGTTAATATACTAACAAAAAAAAAAAACTCTAGAAGAAAACCAGTAATATCAACCTTTTTTTTTTGTCTGTATAATCGTAACAAGAATATGATGGATCATGAGAAAAGACAGAGTTAGGTAACTGCCTCCAATAATCTCTCACTGATATCTGATTCACACTCTTTGAGGTTGTCAACTTGTCACTACCATCCCAGATCCCATTTTTGACTATCTTCCTCCAAGTCTCAACAATAACCACCGTCTCTTTTTGACTAAATGAAGAAGAAAAAGGGGCAAAAAAAAAAGCTTTATGTACTCTTGCTTTCACAGTGGAATTTTCCATATGGAAATGATTTTCTACATATTTTCTCATGTATACAATACAGGAAAGATGTAAATTTCAGTCGATTTTTTTTTTAAAAAAATTCATATTTGCATAAAATATTCCCTTTTTTAAATTCTTGCTCAAATACTTAAGTACTATTCCTCCAAAAAAAACTATTAAATAGTAAATCACTAAAATAAAATAAAATATCAGAAATGTAAAAATGATAACAATAATGTCAAAAAGAAATTAAAAAAAAAAAAAAACTTAGGCCTCAGATCACATGTGTCCATGACAGCAGCAGATTTTACCTGAACCAAACATTTTAATTTTTTAAGTAAAAGAAAAAAATCTACAACCTTTTGCTTTTTTTATTTATGTTTTAAGCAGAAGAAAAACCAATAATTTAGTTGGTTTTAATATAGGGATTTGAGGTAAAGAGAAACAAAAATGACATTGTTGATTTAGGCCACTTGTCATTTGCTAAGCCAAAAAACAACAAAAGAGAGTGCGAGTTTGTGAAAGAGAAAGATCTATCTGCTAAGAGTGCACCGCAATCACTTAAAAAATACCACAAGCCCAAAACCCACCCTTTTGGCGCTTCTGCTACTTAAATATAAACAAAACACTTGCTCTTCAGAAAAAGAAAAACCCGTCAAAATTCCATCACCACCAAGCCCAAAGTTCATTTCTTTTTAATGTTTACTACAAAACCCACATAGGGAAAGCGAAAGGAAGCGGCACAGCAGCGGCCATGGAAAGAGGAGAAGGAGTGGAGGTAGTATTGGCAAGAGCCACTGAACTGAAGTTAAAGATCAGCAATTGCATCCACAAAGCAATCACCACCAACAATACCAATGGCTATTCTTTATCTTTTTCTAAAGAAAACAAGGAAGAAAAAGTGGGTCGTGAAGAGGGCATGATCGTGAAGGGAGACAAGGAAAAGAACCCTAGTTCTTTTTCTCAAAATGGGGACTCTTTGATTGATGCAGGGGAGGAAGAAGATGAAGAGGCTGAAAGGCTTTTGCATATTCGTGATGCTCTTGAATCCCTTGAGCACCAGCTTTCTAATTTGCAGGTAAAATACCCCCAATTCTTTAAAGTTAGGGTTTCTACACCAAATATTCAGCTTTTGCTTTTTTAGTTTATATATATTGGATTGCTTGTCTTTTTGTGTTTGAAGTGGAAGGGAGGGATTGATTCATGGGGGGATTGCATAATATGATTATTTATTGTCTTCAATTTTTCGTTTGGTGACTCTAGAAAATTTGTTCAGAAAATATTTGAGACCTGCTTTAGATTTGTTAATAATATCTGAAATTTATTCAGTGGGCTATATTTATAGTGGGGCTTATGTTTTGAAGGTTACATTTGCAGCAAAAGGCGAACGAGCATGAGCAATGATCAAATTGAGTGACTTTCTTGTTATTGATCTTATTTTTAGGTGTGATATATCTTTTAGCTTTGACGTCCGTTTGTTTGAAAAATACTGTAATGCGCTATTAATGTGATTGTTCCTTCATAATTTGAAACATACTACTTGACATTTGGAGCTGAGAGCACAGGACTCTTTGTATGGAACTGACTGGTTATTGTTTCTGTATTCAAGGTGTGCTTAAACCTTTTCAAATTTGCTTCAAATGCCTCTAAGATTATTTTATAACATTTCTGCTGTTAATTATTTGACTAGCCTGAATTACTATGATTATGTAAAATGCTAGAGATTACTTTTCTAGATCTTACTAAAAGTTGATAAATCACTCCTGCTGTGATAATCCAAAGACTATCCACAATTATTTTGCTGTTTCTCTTGAATCATCTTTCGGCATGTCAATTGTAATCACTTGACACGTGGAATGCAATAACCAGTTCAAACTCTTATTTCCCCTGTTCCCTGTTTTCAATGAGAAAAAAAAGACTTTAATTTATCGTTAAACTTTAGTTGTTCGATTAAGTGCTTCCAGATCTGGTTAAATATTTTGTACCAGTAAGTTAAACTTTTTGGATGCTATCTGTCTGTGACTTTTGTCAACTTCTTGTTGGGAAAATAAATCTACTATGTACTGGGACTGGCAAATTAGAACATATTGTCTCGTATAGTTGCAGAATGCATGAAGAGAAGTCTCTCTTGAACTGTTGAAATGGCAATTTTTGATAATTACTTAAAAATGAAAATTTCCTCTCTCTTATCTGTTGAACTTAAGAAAAAAATGTGCATATAAGCACGTGTTAAATGGCTGAAACAACAGGATAGTTGTCAAATGTTCCTGAATCAACAGATATTATAATCTCTGATATGCCATGTCTAAAGGAAGTGGAAGGATGTGCTCTTTAAACCGTGGAACTTCTTAAAACCAATAATTAATTTACATATCCATGTGTTGCCACCAAATAAGATTTTAGAATTCTTGAAGATTATGTCAATACTCAGTAGGCAGCACTCTGTTAGCACCTCGGTAAATGAGCTCTGTAGTCGCATCATTTTACTTCAAAATTTAAGAACTAGTGAGAGGGCAACATTTTAAAATATTGGAATGTCAGGCTAACATTGATGATAGCATCTGTTAAAAAGTCATTGAGAATCCTAATTCTGCGAACTGATTATGAACTGATTAAATTGTCAACCTATAATGGACTACTTTTATGGTTTGGTATGTCAGTTTAGTTTTTTTTGAATTGCTGTTAACCAAATGAGATAGTTTTTGTATTATGAGTCTTTATGCAATCTGATAAATCCATTACTAGTTGCTGCTGCTGTGAACCTAATGAAATAGTTATCTGCTTCTTGATGTGAACATTTCCAAAAAATTTTCAGGGTTCTCTTGAATATGGCATTAGTTTCTTACTTCAAAGTGGGGTCATAAGATGTTCCCAGCTTCATTTCAGCCATTTACTTTTGCAGCAAACTTGCACCCTGTCCTTGTGTTTTCCCTCATGTTTGCATGTGTATTTTTGTGCACATGCTTGCGCTTGCCTCAAATAATGGTGTTGGGTTTTGATTTAACTCAAGATTAACAGTGTAATGCAGCCACACTAAATACTGTTTTGTTTGTTTCTGTTAATTCTTATATGAGCTATTTCATATAATGGCTCTGATGAATAATATAACTACTGTTCTTGCTGTTATCTCTCCATCTCTCTGTCTCTCTCTCTCTCTCATCATGCTTCTTTCTTCCGTCTTCTTCTATTTCTCTTCTCAATCTTCTTCTATTTCTACTCAATTCTCCACAGTTACAAACTTATTAATTGATTTATTATGATGGCCAGGATTTGCAGCAACAGCAACGTTATGAGAGAGAAGTTGCCCTCAGCGAGATTGAGCATAGCCGCAAGGTGCTAGTAGATAAGCTAAAGGAATACAAAGGAGAAGACTTTGAAGTAATACAGGAAGCTTCTGCATTTGCTGGTGAAACAGTGGAACATAACAATGATCTTTTACTTCCTCCTTATCCAAGCCGCCCTCCGCAGTCCCTAGTTGTGGAGAATCGTCATCTATCAAATTTTCCTTGCACACAAAAGTCCAAACAGAATGGGATAACCACCAGTGAAGCAATGAAGAATCTGAACGAGACACAGAGTAATCAGGCACAGACTGTGTCGAAAAACACGAGCAAAGGGTTTGGACATGTCATTGGTGCAGCAGCTAAGACAGTGATTACACTTGTTGGTGTGATATCTGTACTAAGCTTATCTGGTTTTGGGCCTAATCTTGGGAGTAGAAGTATGCCTTTTAAGATTGTGGGCTTGTTTCAGCAACCAGCTACTGGGAAAAAGGGACACATTGAATGTCCACCTGGGAGAGTTGTTGTTCTAGAAGATGGGAAAGCTCAATGCATCGTGAAAGAGAGAGTTGCAATCCCTTTTGAATCTGTGGTTGCAAAGCCAGATGTAAATTATGGGTGTGGTTAATTTGGTAGTCAGTGTCTTATCATCATCTTCTTCTTCTTAATTTTCGTTTTCCAAGTTTTTTTTTTTTGTTTCGGTAGTTTTGTTGCCAATCTTCTGTATATCTTGTTTTTCCATTTTATGGGCCTTTATAATAATTCAAAATGTGTTAATGGTCCTCGATCCTTCTTCATATGGTTCAGATTACTAAACTGAGATTTTAGGTTTTAATTTTGTCTGCATAACAAAGTTCAACATCACATCAACAGTTTCTTTCTTTTGTGGTTGTAGATGTCTCAGCAACAGTGTCTTTCCTTTCTTTCTTTTGTGGTTGTAGATGTCTTTGTCCCTTCGTTAAGATTTAGTGAAGTTTATCTGGAGGATTAATTTGTTGAATGTTTCAGCTGTAAATTGATTTCACTTTAAAATCATGAACTCCTGAAATCCATATGTTTTCTGACTTTCTTAATTTGAGTATCCCTTCCATGTGCTTAGAATCATACATTGAGTTGCTTATGCAGTGGTCTTGTGAAATCTATATAATTAACTAATATTGGCAGTGGAGGGGACAAATGGGTCAAGTTTGATGAGTTTGAGCTGAGTCGTATTAAGTTATGAATCGGACTATCAAGTTAATATGCAAAAAGAATTTGGATCATTTCCAGATTTTAGATTGGATTACTTTTTATTTTGAATTTTTTAAAAAATAAAAAACATTACATTGATTTTTAAATAATTTAAATCGTATCGACTATAAATTCTCATATCAAATTAATTTTAGATTATTTGAGTTATTTTTGAATAAATTCAGATTGAGTTTTTAAAATCAAATAAAAAATTACCACTTCAATTGATAGTTAATAGAGAGGAGAGAGGAAATGCAAATGCAATTGGTAGTGGTACTTGTGCTATGTTACAGTTTAACATCTTAATTATGCTATAAAGAAATTTAAAGTTGTAACTTCATAATTCTAGACCATTTCAGTGGCTAAATACATAGGTTGTTATTTAAATTTTTCATCATTTTTAATTGATTAATTTAATATCTTAATTTTTATTTTTTACACTATTATAATTTATTTAAAATCAATTAACATAAATTGCTAATGTAACCAATGGCCTTTGTAAACAGTGTATGGTAAGGTAAGTGAAACCATTCATATAATTTTTTTTTTTGTCAACCGAAACCATTCATATAATTAAACTTATATTTTAATTGAACTAAAATAACTTTATTCTTTTTTGTTATTTATTTTTTTTCTTCTTTGGCTCTAAATTATCAGCAAAAGAATTAGTTTTATTCCCTTACCAACCCCATCTCTAATCCCGAACCTCTCTGCGTCAATTTTTTACTGATTGTGAAACTTTATGGCTTTCTAATCTTCAGTCTCATCTCATCGGTATCTCTTGCCAGCGTCGAATCTGTTATTAAGCTGGGTTTCTCTTATTACTTAGCAGTGCTGTCTCCAATGCCATAGTTATCACAGCACTACTTGTTTCTGTGTGCGTTCAAGGATCATGCCAGCTACAGAGGAGCCATAGTCAATCACTCCCAAGTAGTCTGTATCAAGATAGTACGGAAACAAAAAAATGCGAAAACAGATAAATGTGAAAAAATTAACACGAAAAAATAGTAATTTTAAAAGCACAGAAAACGAAATGTGGAGAAACGTTTGAATATAAAAAAAAATATAAAGACACATTTATAAATATTTTTTTATATATAATAAATATTAAAGTAACTAATTATAAAATTATATAAAAAATAATATTAAAAATAATTATTTAAATCAATATTAATTATAAAACAAATAAATGAGATGATTAATTGATTAAATATTAAAAAATAAATATTATTTGTCCATAAGTCTCATAATCAAAATTAATAGTAGAAAATAAATATGTTTTCAAAGTAAAAATGCATTTCTGAATTTTTCAAAATTAAATGTGTCTAAAATATTTCAGATGAGTTTTCTAAAATAAAACATTTTTCCTCTAAAAATTTTTGTGCATGTAGGTTTGCATTAGAGCAATGGCCAATTGTGGATCTGGACATGGTAAAAAGACAAGATCTCACCAATTATCGGTCCAAAAGTGGTGATAAGATGACAATAAGTAGAGCCAATTTGAGAAAAATGTGATAATGAAAGAGGAAGGCGAGATAGAGCCTGCTATTTTAAGAATTTTCGTCTTAATTTTAATTTTGACTTTTAGAATCTATAATGAATTTTTTTTTTTAATTTGCTTTATCTAGCAATTTTTGTGTGTAATTTTGTGATTATTTGAGCATATGGTTGAATGTCATTTTGTTATGTTGCTATTAAGAGCTTTTCTGCATTACTATGTAATTAATTTTGCTACATTATTTTATATATATATATATTAGATTGAATTCATTGGATGAGATTGAACAGAGTAAGGTATGGTATCTCTATCCTAAAATAGTTGTCCACTATTTTTTTCTAAATGTCTCAAAATAAATATCCACTTTCATTAATTATAATTAAAATTTTGTAATTTACTCTCATTAATTATTAAACTAGTAAAAATATTATTTTCTTATTAAATTAATTAAGGACATAAATAAAAAAATATATTATAAATTATGAGTTATCAAAGCATTAAATATAAAATTTTAAAATAATGTGAAAAATTATAGATGACAATCTATTTAAAATAGATAAAATATAAAAGATAAAAGTATTTTGGTAAGCAAAGTGATAGTGTTTTTGAAATAGATGTGTACTTTTTACTTTAATTTATTTATCAAATAAATGTTTAATACATATAAAATACAAATTTAAATATCTAATATATTATAATTAAAAATAAGATATCAAAATGTCTTTTTGCAAAAGATAAGAGGGCAATTTATACGTTTAGACTTTTAATCATGTTATTTTATTAATCTAATTATGAATCTAAGATCAAAATATTTTATTGTATTTAATGTCATACGTGTGATTTATATATATAAATTTTTAATTATATGTGTGATTTATATACATGAATTTTTAATTACATATATATATATTTTACGTATATTAGTCATTAATTATATGTACATTTAGTTTGAACTGCGTGTATATTAGTATTGATTTGAATATATATTGATATATAAATATTTAAAAAACACTTTATTCCATGTAGAAAATCACTCAAACACAAACTAAAACTTACACAATTAAAATAATAGGTGAGAACAATGTATACCAACAAAATTTTTCAAAATTTGTTACATTGTTACTAAAGGATGGTTCGATCCAATTCAAGAATTTAAAAATATCTAGAATTAGAGCAAAATTTCAAAGATTTTAAAAATAGAGAACAGGTACCGTCCCAAATTTTCGATCTAGTTTGGTTTCTTATAAATTCGGGACAATTCAGTTCGGTTCTTTCAAGATAGTTAGGTTCAATTCAATCACAGTTCAAATATTCGGTTATTTTAAAATTAAAATTTTTATTTTTAATCTTTATGAATGAAAATAAAATAAAATTATATTTTTCACATTCAAGACTAAAATAAGTAAATGATAATTTAATAATTTATAATTAATAACTTACATATTAAATATTAAATTAAAATTTTTAATGTTTACTACTAATTTATAATTAATTAATAAAAGTCTAATTATTAATAATAGATACTAATTGAATGACTTAATTAGTAAACCTAATAATTAATTAATATATATATATAACTATGGTTTTGTTCGGTTTTTCGGTATGGGGGTTCTCAGTGCAGACAATGTAAAATTTCTAGTACCATCTGTTGAAAAAAATTGGTATAGTTCGGTTTGGGTATTTTACTATTCACATCAGAGATTTTCGATTCTGATTCAATTGAATTCTATTATTGGTCGAATTCTAGAATATTTGAGTCTCGTGCTCACTCCTAACTAGAGTGCTAATTCAAAAATAATGGATTTTTCACTAATCTATTCATGAATGTCAATATACATATAGTTTAACACCAATGTACATACAATTCAATATTAATATTCATGTAATTTAATATCAATCGATATGCAGTTCAAAACTAATGTATATATAATTAAGGAATAACATTCTTTAAAACTAATGAACCAATATACATACAGGAACAATGTCTATTGACAAAAATCTTTAAAATTTATTATATTGTTGTTAGAGTACTAATTCGAAACTAATATACCTTTCATTAATCTATTTTATAGATTTCAATGGACATGTCGTTCAACACCAATATATATACAGTTAAGGACCAATGTACATATAGTTCAATATCAATATATATTTAGTTCAAAACTATTATACATGTACTTAAAGATTAAGGTACATGCAGTTAAAAATCAATGTACATACATTTTAATGTTCATGTAATTTAATACCAATGTATATATAGTTCAATATTAATAGACATGTATTTCAATATCAATATACATGTGAGTCTAACAACACAAAAATCTAACTTCTGTCAACATACTAAAATACCAATTTTAGTGTATTTAAAGTTCAGATTCAATGTAACATGCATGGTGTTGAAGATCTTGTTAAAGGAGTTGAGTACAATTTTAATGTATGTATAGTTCAAGAGAAATGTAAACATAAGAAAAAAAAAAAAAAAGAGGCTTGAATTGTAAAAAATTGGAAAAGAAAAAGCAAATGGATGCACAAATGGGTGTATTATTGAAAATGTTCTATCTAAAAAAAAAAATGGCATGTGTGACATTTAAATGAAAATATGGATATTGCACCAGGTTCACAATACAAATGGGTGTATTGTTGAAAATATTTTATCTAAAAAAAAAGATGGCACGTGTGACATTTAAATGAAAATATGCATATTGCACCAGGTTCACAATACAAAGTGAACTTAGGTCTACGATATAATAATTCGATTAAATATGACAATTTATATCCTGCACCTGTGCCCAAGATGCTTTGCGATCCTTTGGTCAATACACAACTTTTATTTTGCATTTTGTTTAGTTTTTGTTTAGTCACACGTGACCTAATTTATTTTCTTTTCATTCCAACAGATTTTTAGTCTAATTTTTTGATATAAAAACTTCATTTCTTATTCAACATCACAAAATTTTTATTCAAGATCTTGTTTTAATAAATATTTTTCATAAATATTATTTATAAATATTTTTTAATAAAATTTTAATAATAAATATTTTATCATAAGTATTGTTATTACTTTAGATATATTATTTTTTATTGAAGGTATGTTATTCAAACATTTAGGTATATTTTTGTTGGGTTGCATGCACATTAATTTGCAAATGCAGATATATAACGTTTGATATTAAAATATATTAATATTTTAGAGATGGTACACTAATTTTGTATTGTTTGTATATTAGTTTTCTATATTGACTTTTCTAATAAAACGTTATAATAATCTTCTACATTTCTAATAATTCTAAATATATTAGTGTTGTACTTTATGAGCATTGTTTTTTTTTTTTATTTATTTTAGATACATTGTTATTACTCTAGTTTCATTATTTTTTATTAAAAGTACATTATTATTGATTTATAAGTATATTCATAATGATTTTAAGTACATTAATGTTGTACTATATGTACATTATTTTTGTTGAAGGTACACTATTATTGATTTATAAGTATATTCCTAATGATCGTAAGTAAATTAGTGTTGTATTTTAGGTGCATTATTATTACTTTATGTACATTAATTTTGATTGAAAGTATATTGTTATTGATTTATAAGTACATTTATGATGATCATAAATACATTAGTGTTGTGCTTCAAGTATATTGTTTTTTTTATTTCATGAACATTGTTATTACTTTAGGCACACTATTTTTTATTGAAGGTACTGCAAGTTAGTTGATGTTTATTTTAAGTTCATTTATTTTTAAAAATTTAACTTATTTAATTTTTACATAAAAATAAAACTTTTAAAATTAAAATTAAATCAAATTAAAGAACAATAGAAAATCTAAAGTAAACAAGCTGAATATTCTTTCACTTTATTCTACTTACAGTAATAAAGAGAAAAAAATCAATAAAACAAGAAAAAAGAAAAAAAATCAAAGAGAAAGTAGATAAATGGAAAATAATTTAGACAAATTGCATATTTTAAGAATGTTGTTATTTTTTAGAAAGAAGGTTTGATTTTAAGTTCGTCATGCAACATGGACACGAATCCATGATATACCAATAAGCTAAACGCATTATTAGGTTCTTGAATTATTATAAAATCTGCTATTGAGTTCTTCAATTTTTATCAATCAAAATTAAGCTCTCAAACATTTTTTTCCCCAATTTGCACGTTCTTTAACAATTCTATCAAATTCTTCCCATTGACACTAATGAAATTCTATATCAGCTAAAAATGTGATAAATGGCATTATTTATATATTAACTATTTACAAAATAAAATATAATTTTTTTTTGTTTCTATAAATAGTTATTGAAAAATAAACTTAAAATCAAAATCATCAATAAAAAAAATTTACAAAAGAAATGGGATAGAATTCTCTTACAGTATCATCCTTGTCCAAAACAAAAAATAAAATAACATAAAATTTTAAGCACAAAATGAGCACACTTGTTAAGCAGATTTTAAAAAAAAAATAAAATTGAAAGAGGTAAATAGAAAAATCTCAAGATCCTTATATACAGAAAGATGCTCGAACAAAAAGTAAAACGACACGGAAAATGTTACAAGTAGAAAAATCACAGCCACTTATATTTCCTATAATGGAGTTGCTGAGTAAGCTAAAGAAGTGATTAAATCGTAATACTTTATTGATTATTTTAATTGACAGGTCACACTGCATAATGAAAATAGTCAGATTTCAACACTATGTTGTTTGACTTAAATTCAAAAAAAAAATTCAAAGTATATACTTGTTAGGAAAAAATAATATTAATAAGTTATACAAATAAACTCCTTTCTTTGATTTGATTCATATTTTTGCTTAAACTAATTTTTCCTTGATCATCAAAATTGATCATTAAAAGTATAATTGCAACACTGAAAAAATTGATATTTATCTCTAAATTTATAGAATAGAATTATTAGAGGGTGATGAAAGGGTGTGATTAATCTGCAAAATCTTAAGAGTAGGATTTTTCCCTTTCTATGTTGTGATAACATCTTTTATGATGTTATAAGGAGCAGAAGGCAGAGCTCTCAAAAACCTACGTCCAAAATTAAAAAAACAAAAAATCCCTTTTTGTCCCCCTTACTTTCTGAAAAAATATACTCTCTCTCAAACCCACATCAACAACGGCCCTCATTTGTGGCTCATCGACTTCTAAGTTTCATTTTTGGCTATCCACGATGTTGTCATCCTCGCCGCACAAGGAGGGGAGGAGGAGCAGTGAGAATGGGTGAAGGAGAGCAATTGAGGCAAGAGAAGAGTTGAAGAGAGGGGGGATGACTTAGTGATTTGTGGAGAGCTATGTTGCATAGAAATGCAAATGCAGAAAACGATACGAAAAAATGATGGTTTTTTTAAGATTTATGAAAAAACATGAGAGACATAAAAATAAGAAAACGTAAAAACATTTTTGAAACGAGAAATGTGATTCAATAAAATTTTTTGTGCTATATAGGCGAATATATTTCCATTTTCGACCAGTTAGCTTCGTTTTTTCATCTGTTTATGCGTGTTTAACATGATAAAATTTCACTCTATAATAAATTATTAGAAAAGGTGCAAATCAAAGAAAAATAAAAGTTTGAAAGCTTAATATCGACCCATAAAAGTTAAAGAGGTCAATAGTATATTTCATGATAATTTAGGGGTTTCAAGATCAAAGGTGGAACTAGTGTTTTAAGTTTAGAGGCCAAAAAATAAAAATTTAAAAAAGGATAAATATATAATTTTAAAAATATTATATAAAATGTATATAGAATATATGTAAATTTTATAATTTTAGATGGATCAAATACATAATTTTAAAATCTTTATATAAAATTTATATAGAAAATTATAATTTTAAGATTTTAAAGTTAAATTTGTATTTCTAAAATTTTTGTAATATCTATAAATGAAATTGATAAATTATAAAAATTTGAAGGATAAATTATTTATTTTTGAAATTGATACAAAACTTATAAATAAAATTGATAATTTTAAAAGTTATAGCCCCGGCAGCCCCTTCCTAATTCCGCCGCTCAGGATGCATTTGGCCAACAAGACATCGCTATAGTATAGAATACAATAAAATCGTACCCAGTTGGATCAACCACATCTTCAAACGTTACTTGATCAGGTAAAGTATCAAATAAAATTTTAAATTTATTTTAAAATAATAATAAAAAATAAAATAAATTACTCATTAAATTTATCTCTAAATTTATATTATTTTCTCATAAAAGTCATTTTCATCAAAATTACTCATGATCTTATATTATTTCGTAATAAAAGTTCAAAATATTGATTGAAAGACATTGACTTATGAATGATAAATGAGCAAACCGAGAACTATCCTTCATCTTCTATCTCACCATTATGAGGAAAAAGAATTTTTCTCCTATTTTTTCTTTCGCAATGACTCTTTATCCTATATGAAGTACTTTTAATAATAGTTTTACACACCGTTATATTTTTATTTAATTCGTTTCTCTTTATATTTATTGTAATTGAATAAACGAATAAAATTATTACAAGATCGAGATACTTTTAATGAAAAATGGTTTTTATGATAAAATAATATAAATTTAAAAGTAATTTAACAAAAAAAAAAAATTTTATCCTTGCTATCATTTTGAAATAAATTCAAGAGTCTATTTGTTTCTTTAACCTGATCAACTCTCTCTCTTGGATTCAGACAGAACCCAACTGGTAAAGCTACTTCTTTTTTCTGTTATACCAACTGATCAACATCAATCAACTCTGTTATAGCTGCTGTTACTGTTCAGTCTTTCAGATAATTAGCCATGAACACTGACACTCTTACTTCAGGGGCTACCATGGTTTTTCTTCCTCAGCGTTAGTTTCTTTAGCCTTTTTCTTTCTCCAATTATCAATCTAAATATCCTTTTTCTTTATTTTGTTTTTCTTTGTTGGAATAAAATTACAGGCATCAAGAGGTATGGCAAGAGACATGTCTTTAAGAATTGCGTAATACAAGAATTTGGCCCCCAGAAACTTGTCTTGGGTCAGGAGGGAAGATGGATCAGTTTTCACAGGCTTGTATGCATAAGTACTAGATCTTTCACAAGTAACTTTCATTTTTTTTATTTTTTCTTAAATAATGGGTTAGATTTTTATTTATTTTATTTTTCCTTTCTCTTTCTACTAAGCTTTTTTATGAAATGATTTTTGTGCATATGCAAGGTGTGGGGACAATTAACAGACTAAAAGTGAGTGCATTTACAGAGGAGCAGAAAGCTCTAGTGGTCAAATCATCGAATTCAATGAAGAAGAATGCTGCAGAATTGGGTCTAAAATTTTTCATTAAGTAATCATTCTTCTTTTTTTTTTAAAACAAAAGGTTTATTTATATTTGAATTTTGATAATAGATATTGGGTTGATTTTGCAGAATCTTTGAGATTGCACCATCTGCAAAAAAGCTTTTCACATTTTTGAGAGACTCAGATGTTCCTGTGGAGCAAAATCCAAGGCTTAAACCTCATGCTATGACTGTTTTTGTTATGTCAGTCTATTTTGTGATCACATATCCATCTCTATTGTATTAATCTCCCCTGCAAATTTATTTAGGTGTGCTGACCAAAATAGTGAGATTAGGGAACACTGGCCTGGCTCAGGCTTGACAAGGTTAATTTTGTCATGAGCAAAGTAATATACTCAAGAAAACCATACCCCTTAAGCTACTAATAGTGTTTGCAGCTGAATTCACAACACAAATTAGCAGTTATAAAATGTTGAGCCATTTTAAATTAGGCTTATATTACGTAGTCTGTGATTGCAAGCCTAAGAATTGCTTTTACCTTGTAGACCCGTGAATCAGCAGTCCAATATCGGAAGGCAGGCAGAGTCACTGTGAAAGAGTCTAATCTGAAAGACTTGGGTGCTGCTCATTTCAAATTTGGGGTAGTTGATGAACACTTTGAGGTAACAATTCCAATTATTCATTAATTATCTTAAATCAAGTTATGTTATATACCCAGTTCATGATGGTGTTGGATGGGTTATAGGTGACTAAGTACGAGTACGCATTGCTGGAAACCATAAAAGCAGTACCAGAAATGTGGTCAGTTGAGATGAAGAATGAATGGGCAGAAGCTTATGACCAGTTAGTTGCAGCTATAAAAAATGAAATGAAGCCTTCTTCACAAACTCCTTGAATAAAAGAAGGAAAGAGAGATGTTTGATTTGATGTATTAAGATTGAATCTAAATAAAGAACTTTGATAATATTTATTATATTCTGAAGTGGTTAAACCTTCAATTTTTCATATTTCACACATAAAGTCATAAAGAGATGAGAGATATAGTTAACAGAGAGAACAACATAAAGCAGGCAGTGCAAGAACAGTCGATTTGGTTACTATATATTGCCATGAAAGCAAACATATACGTAAGCATTCAATGAAAACACAAGCAGCTAAAGCCACTCTCAGGCATACAATGAAATTCACACCTGGAATCTGTAAAGCATCTGGCCCTGGTAAATCTTCTAATTTCAGCCCTCCAAACCTTTTTTCTGATACAGATAAAGTACATACTGCATTATCAAACCAATGAACTTCCGATCTAACTGCATTGGAATCAACAACAACAATATGACTTGAATTTTGAATAAAATTCCAGAAACAAAAATGCACAGAGAAGAAAGCAAACTAAGGAAAAAGATATTGGATATCATTTATGATCTGACTTTTGCAGGGAACTCATAAATATGAAATGCTTCAAATCAAACCCAAGTTCCAACTGACAGTGAATTTCATCAATCAACAACATATGCATTCATTGACCAAGCAAGATCATTAATTTGCATGTGCTAATTAACCTATTTATTAAAGTCAACTTCGTCTTTAAGTTTTCCTTCACTTTATCTTCAATTTCTGTCCAATTGAGGAGAAATTCAATTTGTATAGCCAAAACCAGGCAGCGAATAGTAACAGGGAAATCATTTTTATACATATGTAGACAGACAAAAATGACTTTCCATTTCCAAAATCACAATTTGCTCATATAAATCCAGACAATAAGGGTGCAAATACTATATTTTGAGTGGAAGAGAAATTCAAATTTAATGATATAAATAAATATGTTGGTCAATCCAACCTGAATAGCCAAAACCAGGTACTATTGGGTTCCAACAAACAGCGGAGCCCAAGGTTTTGAGTCATATTAATGGAACAACAAAAATGGCCTCTCAAAGCTGGGAAGGGTTAGCATTATCTGCTTCACATTTGCTTATATAAATGATCGGGTTTGCAAATATTCAACAATTACAATCACCCAAATCATTATTTGCTAAACTGTCAATATTTCTACATATAGGCCATGAATAGCTTCGAGTGCAAAGGTTTCACAGGAGAGCAAGAAGCTCTAGTAGTCAAGTCATGGAACGTAATGAAGAGGAATGCAGCAGATTTGGGTCTTAAATTTTTCTTGAAGTAAGCCGATTTCATGTTCATATTTCATATGTTTGCACAGAGATCACCCTGTTTGTAAATGATTGTTTTTTTTTTTTAACAGGATATTTGAGATTGCACCTTCAGCACATAAAATGTTCTCATTCTTGAGAGACTCAAATGTTCCTGTTCACCAGAATCCTAAGCTCAAGCCTCATGCCATGTCAGTCTTTATCATGGTAATTAAATTATGGCCACTTCTTCTAGAAATAATGTTAATTATTTTAATCGAGAATCGTATGATAATTCATTACATTAATTAGCTGGACCATTAAAAAAGCTTGAATATAGATTTTAAGCTTCTGTTCGGACTATATTGCAGACTTGTGAATCAGTAGTTTAACTAAGGAAAGCAGGCAAAGTGTAGCTGTCCACTTCAAATATGGAGTTGTTGACGAACATTTTGAGGTAACAATTTCCAATATTCAGTAATTATTTTAATAAAATTATGCTATGTACCCAGCTTATGATTGTGTTGGATGATATATAGGTGACTAAGTATGCATTGCTTGAAACTATAAAAGAAGCAGTGCCAGAAATGTGGTCACCTGAGATGAAGAATGCATGGAGTGAAGCTTATGACCGACTGGTTGCAGCCATTAAGACAGAAATGAAACCATCTTCTTAGGAAAATTTATTTCCTTTGGTGAAAATAAACTACGTTATAATTGTCATATTATGCTTTAAGATCATGTTAAGGTTTTCCATCTGCGTATATGCTTATATGTTTGCTTTTATGTAATGTAATAAAATATTGTTCTTTTCAGTACAAACTTCTGTATAATATAGAATATCACTTTGGAGTCCTCAAACTTTACGTGTTTTTTTCTTTGAAAGACTTTCAACCCCAAAATTTAACTTTGAACTCTTTCAATTATTCATGTTTATTGTTCGAACTCATTTTTTAATAAATTTATTAATGTTGTTAATAGAAGATCAATTCAGCAAATAAATCATAGGACAAAAGATCAATTAGATCTCAGATTTATAATAAAAATTTAAATACATTCAAATTAACTTTTTTAGCATATTTTGACATATTAGCACAAATTCTATAAATTTTAGTTCAATTAAATCCTAATTATAATAAAGTATTAAAGTTTATTTTTCTCATTTTTATGAACAATAAAATATTAAGAATAAAATACTAATCACCTAAATTATGGCTAAAAAAAATCTCTTTTTCTCATAATAGTATAATTAATTATAATTTTCAAATTAAGAAACAAAAATTTCTTTTTAAAACATAAATTTCATTTATTTTAATTAACAAAATGAAATACTAATTTAAAGCTATTGTTGATTGATGAATGTTTGTTTATCTTGTTATATTTTAAAATTTTATTTTTTATTACTGAATGTATGAGCCTATGTTAATTACGATAATTAAAATTTATTACTTAAAGAGAACTTTTTATTTTTAATTTATAAATTATAATCAATTACACTATTAAGAGTAAAGGGAACGACTTTTTTTTCAATCATAATTCAGGCGGTTAGTGTTTATTTTTTATATTTTATTATTTATAAAAAATAATTTTAATTATTCTTATTATAATTAAGATTTAGTTGAATTTAAATTTATAAGATTTTTCCTAATTAGGTCAAAATATTAACCAAATTAATTTAAGCTTATCCAAACTTTGATACCCATTTGAGAAATCAATTAATTTTTTGGTCCTATAATTGTATTACCTGAATTATCCTTCTATTAATATTATTAATAGATCTATTAAAAAAATAGTTCGATAACAAAGTGAAAAGTTAAGGAGATTGAAAGTTATATTTGAAGTGAAAAAAACTTTAAAATAAAAACCAATAAAGTTCAAAGACTCAAAATGAATTATTCCTATAATACAAAGAATTAGAGGCTTCACATGCCAATCCACCCATTCTAATCACTAATGAGATCATATTTAGGAGTGGATAAAAGTAGACAAATAAATCAAAAATTGAATTCAAATTTGAAAAAATTAATTTATAATGAAATTCAAATACAAACATTTAAACTATAAAGTATAATGGTAATATTATTAATTATTTTTTGTGTATCATTTTATTTATATATTGTTTGTAGTTTGAATTTATTTAATTTATTTATTATAGAATATATTTAAAAATGATTATTTTCTCTTTATACTATGAAAGAGTTTTAATTAACTTAGTGAATTATTAATATTATAAGCTACATTAATAATATTTTGAAATTTATATATTCAAAATTATGTTATAGTTGAATTTATTATTTAAAAAGGGATTTATTTTCAATATGTTTAAAATATTTAAAATTTCTATATTATCAATGTTTTTAAAAATAGCATTTTTATCCTTTGTGATTTAAATATGTGCATTTGTTTTGAATAAAATTTTATTACTTTATTTTTTTATTTGATTATATTGTGATATATTATAGAAAACTTAATTTATATTTTAAAATATAATCTAAAATAGGATAACCAATTATTTGATTATGGGGAAGGGAGACTATATTAGTGAGATTTGAATCCTAGTGTTCACTGTTAGATAATCTCGTTTTATCACTAGGCTAAAGCATCAATTTAAATATCTAATATTTTTGAATTAACTTAATGTTCTCTAAATATGAATTTTAGATTTGGACAAATCAAGAAAAATAGTGATATAACTTTGATACTTGACTATCCCTATAAGTGCATGGTTAATTTAAAGTTTTACAAAAAAAAAAAAAAATCTAAATATTTGTAATCTATAATGCATGAAATCTCTTGGAGAGAGACGTTTTTGCACTTTGAAAATGTTTTCTTCTAAAAAACTCACTAAAACTCTCTCCAAATGTTTAGGCACATTTCTGTAATTTAAAAAAAAATAAAAAATATGTTTCCGTTTTGAAAACAATTTTCTTTTCCACAATTACTTTTGGTTATGAAATTTATGAATAATTAGTATTTTTTAAAATATTTAATTGATTATTATTATCTCATTTACTTTTTTTATAGTTAATATTAATTTAGATAATTATTTTTAGTATTATTTTTATATGATCTCATAATTAATTGTTTTACTATTTATTATATGTAAAAAAAATATTTATAAATATGTCCCTATATTTTTTTTTATATTTACATGTTTTCTCAATGTTTTCTATATTTTTAAAAAATACTGTTTTCCAGTGTCTGTTTCTATGTTTTTCATTTCCGTGTTTCCTATTTTCGTGCTACCTAGTATGTAATTAGTTAATTATTTTTTTATGCATTACAAATTTTTCTGATTTAGCCTAGTAAAATGAATAGATAATTTTTTTTTGATTTAGCTCATAATAAGTTTATATAGATTTATCTATATCAAGTCTAGTGTTTTCAAAATTTGATTATATCAATTCGTTAGATCGATAAAATTAATTATTAATCAATAATATAATTTGATTAGAGATTAAAATCTATTAACCAAAAAAGTCAAAATTAAAAAAAATTAAACCAGTTCAATATAAAATTATTTCGTTTTATAAAAAATTTAAAATTATACTATTTAACTCAAAATTTAAATATAAAAATATTTTTTGATTATTTTATTATAGTATCTATTTTCTCATTTTTAAAATTTTAATATATTAAAAATTTTAAAAATGACTTATAATATCAGATAGATTGAATCAATTAAATAGGTTAAACTGCAAATCGATCAGCTGATAGATTTAATTTTCGATATGATTTTAAAAATATTAATTGAGTTTAATGAATTTATAAAAAAACTACATTTTTCGGACTTCTTAATAAATTTGAAAATGAAAGGACATATCTTCTAAAAAAAGAAAATGAAAGGAAACATGGTGGCTCATGTTCGCCAACTATCCCTTAGGCAGTAGCATAGTTCCATGCCCATCGAACCTTCTATATCGTTAGATGATCCAATTGACATCCCAATTGTTGGAAAAATTAACTACTTTAACTTTTGTTGACTGCACTTCTCTCTCTCTCTCTCATCATAACCGTTTACTGCCTAAAGGACTAGTACTGAGATTTTAAACTCTTGACTTCTATAAAATGCAATATTTTTAAAATCAAATTGGTTATTGAAATGATCAACTTTTAATTCAATGAATTTAATTGATTTAATTAATTTAATTTAATAAATATTATTTAAAAATATATATATAAATATGTTAAGATATTTGAAAATAAAAAAGAATAATATGATTAAAAAATGTAAAATATTTTTAATATTTAAATTTTGAATAAAATAATATAATTTTAAAAAAATTAAATTTTTCATAAAATAATATATTTTTATATTGCACCGATTTAGTTTGATTAATCAATTTTGATCGATTTTTATAATTTTGATATTTTTTAGTTGATTGATTTTTAACCTTTTATTAAGTTGGACCCTTAATCAATTTTTATCAGTTTGATCAATTGAATCACCTAATAATAAAAATGCTGATAAAAAGAGATAAATAGCCAATTATCAAGTTATTAAACTAGTGATGATCAACTAAGCTATATATATATATATATATATATATATATATATATATATATATATATATATATATTTGGTATTTGGGTGAAGTGCTAGAATGTCCACTGTCTCTCCACCGGCGTGAAGACACCATCTGATGATCAGGCGGTCCTGTGTT
>CATIWR010518475.1:0-34245 GCA_949677035.1 Omphalea diandra | reverse complement strand
ATATGATTAATGGTAAACCATTCCAAAGAGTGATGCCTAGCCTCCAGTGCATACATGGGATGACTTAGAGCATGAACAACACTTAAGGATTGTGTTGCAAATTTTGAGAGAAAAATAACTATTTGCTAAATTAAACAAGTGTGAGTTTTGGATTGACCATGTGGTATTTTTAGGACATATTTCTGAAAAGGGCATGAGGTGGATCCAAACAAAATTGAAGCAATAGTAAAATGGGAAACCCTAAAGAATGTTGCAGAAGTCTGAAGTTTCTTAGGACTAGCTGGGTGTTATCGTTGATTTATTGAGGGATTTTCACTTATAACTGCTTCTTTGACTAAGTTACTTCAAAAAAATGTACCATTTCAGTGGTCTAAAGCATGTCATGAGAGTTTTGATGAATTAAAAGATAGATTGACTTCAGCTCCAGTATTAACCATTCCTACTGGTAATGGAGGATTTGTAGTATATAGTGATGCCTCTCATCAAGGTTTGGGATATGTTCTAATGCAGCATGGTAAGGTAATTGCATATGCCTCTAGATAACTGAAACCTTATAAATTATATTATCCAGTACATGACCTATAACTTATAGCCATTATGTTTGCTTTGAAAATATGGAGACACTGCTTGTATGGAGAAACTTTTCATATATTTACAGATAAGAAGAGCTTGAAGTATTTGATAAGCCAAAAAGCATTAAAGATGAGATAGAGGAAGTGGTTAGAACTGCTAAAGGACTATGATTGTACCATTGAGTATCACATAAGGAAGGCAAATGTGATTACTAATGCTTTGAGCAAAAAATCAAGAACCAGTGTAGCTCATTTAAAGGTATTTCCATTGTCTTATTTAGTTCAATTACTAGCTATGAATATGGAACTAAACATATAAAAGAATGGGCTATTGATTGATACTTTTCAAGTGAGACCAATGTTGCATGATCAAATTAAAGAAGCACAAGACAAGGATCCAAAGTTACATAAAATGATAAAACATGGGAGACATGGTGATTTTGATATTCGAAATGATGCCTTGATATTGGGTTCTCGTATTTGTGTGCCTAATATTTACAAATTGCAAAGAGAAATCCTAGAAGAAGCACATAATGCTCCATATGCCATGCATCTAGGAATGATGAAAATGTACAATACCCTGCAATCTCATTTTTGATGGCCTAAAATGAATAAAGATGTAGCAGCCTATGTTTCAACATGTTTGACTTGTTAGCATATCAAAATGGAACATCAATCACTAGCTGGAAAATTGAAACCACTGATGATTCCAATATGGAAATAAGAAAGAATAACCATGGACTTTGTATGTGGGTTACCGAGGACTTTGAAGAAGAATTATGTTATATAGGTGATCATTGATAGACTAACTAAGTCAACTCAATTTTTATCTATTCAGTGGGGTAGTTCACTTAAGCACTTAGCCAAGAAATATGTGGATGAAATTGTCATATTACATGGCGTTCTAGTGTCCATTGTATCATATAGAGATCTAAGATTTATATCTCGATTTTAGGTCAATTTGCAATAGGCTTTGGATACCAAGTTGAGTTTTAGTACTGCTTTTCATTCTCAGATAGATGTGCAATCAGAAAGAACAATTCAGACACTTGAAGACATGTTTCGAGATTGTGTGATAGAGTTCAAAGGTGCATGGGATGAATAAATTACCTTGGTTGAATTTGCTTATAATAACCATTATCATAGCAGTATACAAATGGAACCATATAAAGCACTATACAGAAGAAAATGTCAAAGTCCAATTTTTTGGGATGAAGAAGGGATGCGTGTTTTAGAAGGGCCATAACTAGTAGAAGACACTATAGACAAGGTGAAGGTAATCAAATGCAAACTTAAAGTAGCACAAGACAGGCAAAAGAGCTATGTAGACCAACACAGAAGAGAAATGAAATATGAGGTGGGAGACAAAGTGTTCCTTTAAGTTTCACCATGGAAAGGAATAATTCGATTTGGCAAGAAGGGGAAACAGAGTCCTTGATACATAGGACCATATGAGATCTTGGAAAGAATCTGTCCATTAGCTTATAAGATAACACTA
The DNA here is from genome assembly GCA_949677035.1 of Omphalea diandra. NCBI lineage: Eukaryota > Viridiplantae > Streptophyta > Magnoliopsida > Malpighiales > Euphorbiaceae > Omphalea > Omphalea diandra. The sequence continues at coordinate 32,175 of CATIWR010518475.1, read as the reverse complement.
CCACCAGAGATGGCTCAGATTCATGATGTATTCCATGTGAGTATGCTTAGGAAGTATCAGTCTCATCCTACACATATACTTAGGGATCCAACGATAATAATTGCAGATGATGTAAGTTACATTAAAGAACAAGTGGAAATCACCAGTTATAAGACAAAATAGTTATCAATTCAAGAAATACCTTTAGTTAAAGTGTTATGGAGAAACCACTCACAAGAATAGGCTACATGGGAAACCGAAGAGAGCATAAAACGATAATATCCACGTTTGCTTTCAAATGTTGAATTTCGAGGACGAAATTCTTTATAAGAAGGGAAGAAATGTAACAACCCTATCCACATTCATTGGTATTATCACATGAACATATTCGTTGAATAAATGATATGAAATCCCACATGAATATATGCATTGAATAAATAATCATTTAGACATGTGAATTGTAGAAGTACGACAATGACACTTGCACCGTTGCATTTCATACACTTGAACATATATGTAATGCTTGTATAGTTGCATGAAAAATTGTTTTATATTGTGTGCTTGTTATAGAATCATAAATAATGGTGTTATAGAGGTTATTTTAAAGTATAAGGAGAATCTAGGAATTAGTAGATGGATGAAAGTGCTTAAGGAGTGAATAAGAGGGACTAAAAGAGGAAAGTGAACTTCTAACCAATAGGAATGCAACACCATGATTTTGTCTTATTGCAATAGCCTTACAAGTCGAATTTTTTATCCGTTAGGATCAAAATTAAGGGGTTAGATGTGAGTTATAGTAGAAGAGAGAGAGAACTAAGGAAGAAAGAAAGAAAGAAAGAAAGGAAGAAGAAGAAGAAGAAGAAGTGTAGGCTGCCTAGGAAAGAGTCCTAAGGTTTTCTAATTCTAGGACAATAGGTAATTTAATTTATCTTCTTCTCAACTGAAATTAACCTCTCATGACATGTTAATCATGCATGGGTAGTGACAATTATGGAATAATTGAGGTAGAGCTCTTGGATGGAAGTTGAAATCCAAGAGAACTAGACATGTTTGTGTTGGATTTTACTATTAGAGCAGGATTTTGTACCCATAATTTCATAACCCTAGAAGAGGAATTAGGGAAAGTGCAAAATATAAAATTTTTAGCTTTATATCCCATATAAATTCTGATAAAACAGTTTTGCTTGATATGGTGTGTGTGAGGAGTTATAGCTCCTTCATTAGGGCTGGTTCACAACCAATCGAGATGACCTCAATCTTTCTAGTTTCTTATATTTTTATGGCCTTATGTTTTGATTTTGACAAAGTGTGAAACATGAAATTTGTAGGTTTATATCCCATATAAATACCTATAAGACAGTTTTAATTGATTTATTGTGTCGAAAGAGATATGACTCATTGATTGGGACTGACCCTGTACCCGGATGAAACCCCACTTTTCTTTTAATTCTGTTTTCCAAGAATTTGATGGCCATAGATTCAGAATTTGATGATGCTCCAAACTTGAAAGTTGTATGTTTATTTCTGATCTACATACCCATGAAATATTTTTGCCAAATCCATCATGGTTGTTGTGATATTGTCCCTTCATCATGACTATTTATCAACATGTTACAAACCTACTGACCCTGAGATTGGTCATTTGTTTTGGTAACATTATATACTGAATTAGACAATGAGTAAAACATAAAAAATGTTTCTTTATATGTTTTGTAACTGATGGCATATTATTACTGCAATTGGACTTTTACAATTTGAGATACACCTAAGAATGTATGACCTACTCAGACTAAGATGACATTACAACAAGGAAAAATTTAAAAATTCACCACATTTTTTGCGTATCTAATATTGGCTTGAAATTTGAATATGTTGTCTCATTATGACTAGTTTGTTTGAAAAAAGGAATCAAGTTCTTTGTATAAGTATATCTAGAGTTATTGCTCTAAGAGTGTAGCAAGCTCAGGCTGCCATATAAGGAAATTTTGCATAAACACTAGGTCCACTTGCATGAATCATGCCATAGTTGCATACCAAGCATTCATAATCATTTTGACATAATGATAACCATGTATGTATCAAATTTTAGGATCTCAAAACTTTGAGGAAGCCATAGAGAGAGAACCAAACCTACCATAAAGGTTGGTCACATCAAAAGGTGAGTAAAAACCATAATTAGATTCAATGTGTGTGTGTGTGATAATTTTATGATATGATTATGTTATGTTACATATATATATTGTTACATTTTACATATGAATATAAGTCAAGTGAGAATCATATGCTCTTAATGATTACTTGGTATACCATTTGTGAGAGCACTTGCACATGGAACTAAAAGTGTGTTGTGATGGGCTTGTCAAACACTTGCAAATCATGTGGAAGATGGACCAATAAGTCCCATTGGCACATGTTATTGATCAAATGAATCACTTATTATTTGTTGGCTAGTAAAATCAAATGTCACTTGAATCACATGAATTCTCAGGAGCAGTGTTTGTCTTACATGGTCATGACAAAAGTTTATCTATTGCACTTGCACTTGCATAGTCAAATGTTATACTTATAATGTATCCTAATGATATTTGATTATTGGTTATGATATAAGAATCTGATTATTGTTTTTATTCATTGAGTCGTGACTCATCAAATCGTAGTTAAATTTTTTAGATATCGAAGAATAGGGATTAGACACTTTGGTGCTTAGAGTTTTGCATTAAGACATATGGACCACAGGTCGTCGGCTGAATTTCAACTCTCTCTCTCCTTGTGTCACATACATACATTTAGATAGGAACTAGTTATGGTCATCAGTCTTAACATTAGTTAACATATATGTCCATTAAATACATGTTTGATTGTGTATGTATGATTAATAAAATCTTTATGCATATGTATTTTCAGACATGGATGTTATGAGTTTTGTAATGAAAATGGTCGTTACATTGAATTTAATGACAAAGCCTTTGGCACTCATCTGTGTGATAACGACGCCTTGATAGAAAGCACATGAGGCATTAGTATTATAGTTATTAGGTAAGAGAGTTGGTGTAGGCCTAGTGGCTAGAGGATGTAATATCCCTTCTTTTTGGAGTCTTTCAAAGGTTTTGGATAGTGATACCTTAAGCTTAGAAAACCCATGAGAGCACTTACTTGTTGTTCCTTTTTTTACATATCAAGCCTATGGTGTAAAGGTTCCTCCTTAGGGTGTACTCCTTCTCTCTTTTGGGTGCTAGTTGAACTCTTAGCAATAAGATTCCCTCTAAGCTTCTTCTTAATAGGTTTGGCATGAGAGTTTACCCCTCGATACACTAGTGGGAGTGATTCTTTCCCTTTTAGCCATAGAGAGGTTTTAATTGATAATTGATTTAGAAAGGATCTTATTTTAGGCATAGTGATAGGGTGATCAACTTACGACACAAAATCTAATAGTTCCCTAGAATCAATAAGATCTTGGATTTCTTACTTGCGACGTTTGCATGTGTTAGTGTCATGACCATGGGCTTGGTGAAAACTACAAAACGCATTTGGTATAAAGCCCTTAGGTAATGTGTTTAGTAAAGGCTTAGTATCAAGTGGTTTCATCATCCTTTTCTTCTCTAGCTTGTTAAATATTTCTAACAATGGTTCACGTTAACCAATGGCATAGTACTTTGCAACTTCCTTTTAGGATCATCCCCTTTAGCTTTATAAAGACATAACTCCATTCCCCTATTAGTTGGCTTTTCTAGTACCAAACTATCCATCAAGATCTCTTTGGCCATCTTTCTTAGATTCTTGTCCATATATTGATGCACCGTTAGTTCTACGTTGGTCTTTATCATGTCTTTAATCCTTCCTTCAAGTTTTGGAAGTTTTAGCTCTCCCATCTTGACTAAGTTCTATGGCGCTTATAAGTTGTCTTGCCTTCTTATGAGGTATAAGAATCCAAAGCAATAAATTAGATGATGATGTCATAATGACAAACAAACAAATGTATGCATGAATGATAGTTATAAATAGGGAAAGAGTAAACACATCACCTTCCAACCTTATTCCTCCCACACATATAGATATAGAGGATATTCTTTAGAGATGTGATCAATCCAAATACCAACATAGGGTATTGAATTTAAAGGTCCCTTAGACCAATCAATATTGATGGTGACTAAAAGTGATGAAGCATGTGTAATGACCATTTTCATTTACAAAACTCATAACATCCATGTCCGAAAATACATATCCATAAAAGGTTTTATTCATCATACATATACAATCAAACATGTATTTAATGCACATATATGTTAACTAATGTCAAGACTAGTGACCATAACTAGTTCCTATCTAAATGTATGTACATGACACAAGAAGAGAGAAAGTTGGAATTCAGTCGACGACCTGTGGTCCATGTGTCTCAATGTAAAACTCTAAGCACCAAAGTGTCAAATCCCTATTCTTCGTTATCTAAAAAATATAATTGTGATTTGGTGAGTCGTAACTCAATGAATAAAAATAATGATTAGATTTTTATGTCACAACCAACAATCAAATATCATCAAGATACATTACAAGTATAACATTTGACTACACAAGTGCAAGTGTAATGGATTAATTTTTGTCGTGACCATGCAAGGCAAACACTGCTTCCAGGAATGCATGTGATTCAAGTGACATTTGATTTTGCTAGCTAACATATAAGAAATGATTCATTTGATCAATAACATGTGCCAATGGGACTTATTGGTCCATCTTCCATGTGATTTGCAAGTGTTTGACAAGCCGATCACAACACCCTTTTAGTTCCATGTGCAAGTCCTCATTCACAAATGGTATACCAAGTACTTATTAAGAGCATATGATTCTCAATTGACTTGTATTCATATGTAAAATGTAATAATTCAATCATATATACATGTAATAGAACATAATCATATCATAAAATTATCACACGCGCACATTGAATCTAATTATGATTTTTACTCACCTTTTGATGTGACCAACCTTTATGGTAGGTTTGGTTCTCTCTCTAGGGCTTCCTCAAAGTTTTGAGATCCTAATATTTGATATATACATGGTTATAAGTGTGTCAAAATGATTATGAATGCTTGGTATGCAACTATGGCATGATTCATGCAAGTGGACCTAGTGTTTATGTATATTTTTTCTTATATGGCAGCCTGAGCTTGCTACACTCTCATAAAAATAATTCTAGATATACTTATCCAAATGACTTGATTCTTTTTTTTCAAACAAACAAGACATATAATGATACAACATATTTAAATTTCAAGCAAATATCATACACACAGAAAATGTGGTGAATTTTTAAAATTTTCCCTATTGCAATATCATCTCAGTCTAAGTAGGTCTTACATTTTTTGGTGTATCTTAAATTGTACAAATTCAATTACAATAATAATCTACCATAAGTTACAAAGCATATAAAGTAACATTTTTCATGTTTTGCTCATTGTCTAATGTAGTCTATAAGGTCACCAAAACAAAGGCAAATCTCAGGGTGAGCAGGTTTGTAACATGTTGACAAATAGTCATGATTAAGGGACAATATCTCAACAACCATGCTGGATTTAGAAAAAAATATTTAATAGGTATATATATCAGACATAAATATATAACTTCAAGTTTGAACCATCATAAAATTCTGAACTTATGGCCATTAAATTCTTGAAAAACAGAATTAAAAGAAAGGTGGGGTTTCATTCGGGTACAGTGTCAATCCCATCCCAATCAATGAGCCATATCTCTTTCCACACAACTAATCAATCAAAACTGCTTTATAGTATTTAGCTGGGATGTAAACCTACAAATTTTATGTTTCAAACTTTGTCAAAATCAGAACATAAGGCCATCAAAATATAAGAAAATAGAAAGACTGATGTCATCTTAGTTGGTTGTGAACCAGCCCTAATGAAGGAACCACAACTCCTCACACACACCAAATCAAGCAAAAATGTTTCATATGAATTTATATGGGATATAAAGCTAAAACTTTCATATTTTAAACTTTCCCAAATTCCTCTTCCAGGGTTATGAAATAATGGGTACAAAATCCTACTGTAACAGCAAAATTCAACACAAACATCTCTTGTTCTCTTGAATTTCAACTTCTATCCAAGAGCTCTACCTCAATTACTCCATAATTCTCACTAACCATGCATGATTAACATGTCATGAGAGGTTAATTTTAGTTGATAAAAAGATAAATTAATTTACCTATTGTCCCAGAATTAGAAAACCTTAGGACTCTTTCCTAGGTAGCCCATACTTCTTCTTATTCTTCTTCTTCCTTTCTATCTTTCTTTCTTCCTTAGCTCTCTCTCTTTTCTACTATAACTTACATCTAACCCCTTAATTCTGATCCTAAAGGGTCAAAAATTCCACTTGTAAGCATATTACAACAAGACAAAATCATGGTGTTGCATTCCTATTGGTTGGAAGTTCACTTTCCTCTTTTAGTCCATCTTCTTCACTCCTTAAGCACCTCCATCCATCTCCTAATTCCTAGATGATCCTTATACTTTAAAAATAAGCTCTATAACACCATTATTTATGATTATATAACAAGCACACAACATAAAACAATTTTTCATGCAACTATACAAACACTACATATATGTTCAAGTGTCCCAAATGCAATGGTACAAGTGTCACTGTTGTGCTTCTACAATTGACATATTTGAATGATTATTTATCTAATGCATATGTTCATGTGGGATTTCATATCATTTATGCAATGAATATGTTAATGTGACAATGCCAATGAATGTGGATAGAGATGTTACAACACGACCATACTTGAAGTGCATATCTTGTAAGGAAAAGATTTTGTAAAGAAAGTGGATATGTTTTATAGGTTGATGGTAAGAGCTCAAAAATTATGCATTTAGATGAGTTTTAAGACCCATAATGTGTCAATAAATAATGATTTTTGTGTACTAGGTTTTGGCTAATTTGTCTTGATTAATTGGCCAGCATTTTCAGGTTAAAAATCCTTTGTTTTAGGCTTCAGTGGGGGTACTTTTGAAGTAGTGTAAAAATGTGTACTAAAGATATGACCATAATTCCATTACTCTTAATCTCAAATTGCTACTTGGTTAAAATGCAAACATTTAGCTTTATATTTCATGGTTCTAAGGTTCCTACATGTCTTCTAAAGGTTCATAGGTTGTTGTAGTAGATGGCTCCCACAAGATTGGGGCACAATTGTCATATACCCCCATTTTGACATACCAGAAGGTACTTGGCTTGTGAGTGATGAATTGCCTAACCATCTCTTAAGCTTGAATAGAGCTTAAGTCTCAAGCTTAGAGAACCCATTGATAAACTAAAGAACACCTAGTGCATATGATGAAGTATGAAGGCTACTTAAATACAAGGAGAACTTGATCAATAAAGGGAACATATAAATATAAACTAGAGATTCATGAAGTCAACTCCATTAGTCCATAGTAAGTCACCATTACAAGCACCTTAGGGTTTCGCAGCTACTCTTGAACAAGTGGAATATCTTACTTGCGACTCCTACCGTTTATCAATCATCGAGGGATTAAGAGGATGAGGGTCATACTTTAGTAATAAACCCTAGTCATGGCATGTGACATAGATTAACGAGGGATCCTTGAGGTCTCACGTAAGATAAAAGTCCCTTTTCTAAAGTAGTAACCAATGGGGAACCAAGGAGGGACAATATATTGGTACCATCCCTAGGTGAAATATGGAGTCACCATCCGACTTTGATTGGGAAAATTTGGGCAAGGACATATTTTGAGCCTATATAAGTTAATTAGAAGGTCCAATTCATCTTTACTCCATTAGAGATCGAGTTTGGGATTTGGGTATCACCTGGGGAAGAGGTTAAGCACCCCCAAGTCACTTGGATGTAGGAATTTGACCTTCAGGCAATCAATGGTTCATTTTTATTCTTGGCCTTTATTTATCAAGTTCTTATTTATCAACCTAGGCATATCTATTTAAACAATCCATTAACCATAACAATTAAGCATGTAATGCATGAATGTTATGCATGATGCAAGAAAGCAATACATTATGTGTGTGTGTGTGTATATATATATATATATATATATATAAGTAGAGATGCAGTATATGTATAAATAGATAAAAAGTATGCATTAATTAGCTTTCTTAGCCTGCAAAAATGAACATAAATTAGTTTACAAAACATAGGTCAAACATAAAGAAAATAACCCTTAAATCTACTCAAAATGACAAAAACTAAAAGGGAACAATACTACCTTAACCTTTCCCTTTAAGGTCATAGCTTATTAGTCCATCATTCTCAATGTCATTAGCCATGCTAAGGGTCAATTAAAAGGCCTAATCTATTATTCAAATACATCATTAAGTATACAAAGCACAATATGAAATATTCCATATGATAATACCATGCAATGACATCAATAAACAAGGCATAACATAATGAACCTGTAAATAAAGACTAAAGAACACTTGGGACAACATTTAAATACCAAAATAAACGGTCATAGGATGATATAATCCTCTCCTAATCTACCCTGTCATCTTTAAATATTGCTAAGAGTAATAGAGGTTACACTTGTAGCCATGGAAAGACTAGTATGCAACTAGGATAAAAGAATGATCAAAACATATATAAAAAAAAAGTTACAAACTCTTTAGAACAAAATACAAAACACTCAAATTAGTGTCCTTGGATAATGAATCCCCTCCCAAATGCATATATGGCTAGTGGTGCAATAAGGAAAATAAAGAAAAAAAAGGGGTAGCCATGGAATAAGGAGAACCCATCCTTTTTTCATGATATTGGTGAGAATAATAATAAATCTACAAATAAATATCCTAAATTCCAACTGAAAAATGATAAATCAAGGGGCCCTTAGTTTTATTAGACCTCTCCCTATTACATTCTCATGATCAAGCAGATAGTGAAAATAAAGTGTAAGGAAGAAAACATATATCAGCTAAAATATATATATATATATATATCATAGGCTCTAAAATATGGAATGAAGGTCATGGATATTTGTAATTTATACCATTCTTACTAGAAAAAGCTCACAAGATAATAAAATAATAATAAAAAATACGTAAAAGGCTTATAGGATAAAATTATATGAATAATGTTGTGAGCAATATTAGAGGGTTATATAGATGACATAATGGTCTATACAGACCTTATAGTGGTCTGTACAACCTACTTATTTGGTTGTATAGCCCACTTGGCTTATTAAAACTATAAATAAAAAATGAAGAAAAAGAAAAGGAAGAAGAAGAATGGGGATAAAAGGATGAGTCATTTAATGCCTTAAATATTTTCTTTTGCCCTTAGATGCACTATGATGTTAGAAATTTTTCCAAATGCAAGGGAAAATAATACTAAAAGCTGGTGCAAAGTTTGGTTTTACCTTGGATATTTTGAATGTGTGCTTAGGGTTTGTAGTTTTGTCAGGGTGAGGTGTTTTAGGGTTTGAAAGACAATTTTGGTAGAATTTGGCTAACAAAAATTGGCATGCCCATCTCCCTTGCCCACACCAAATAACTATAACTATGGCTAGGCTACAACTATAACTATGATGAGTAACAACAGACTAACAAGTCCTTATGAGCAATTCAGCATCTGACTATGGCTTTTCATGCATCCTCAAGCCACTTTGCCACTATCCTTTAACCTTGTGCTCACTAACAATTCCATAGTCCTCTTAGTATGCTCACTAACAGCTTCCATAATCCTCTTAGTATGGTACATATAGGAGATAATGATACCAAAGAGAAGGAGAAATGAGATGAAAGATATGGTAGGGGAGAAATGATAGTAATCTTGTTGGCTATTGGCAGAAAAAACTTAGAGACTCATAGTTTTAGAAAGAGAGAAGTTTTAAACTTCTTTATTGCCTTCACAACTGATAAAGTTCCTCCTTATATAATGGAGGAAAAGTGCTAGAATGATTACAATTGATAAATTATAGAGACCAGTGCATAATAATAATTATTATAGATAAAATAAAGTAGCCAGCTCAAAGTAGCCAACTTACTTTAATAATTACAAATAGACAAACTAAAGTAGCTAGGTGGCAAACATGAAAAGACCACACATTAGGAGAAATAGATTCTCCTTTATCCCTTATTGACAGGTTCATGGGATGGCGATAGATTTATTATCTCATAATTTTCATCCTCGATCTCAGTTTGGATTTTAGCCTGCATCTTTTCTGCCAGGATTTGATTCTCCCTATATTTTTTATACAAGTCTTTAGGTTCATAAGGATTTTATGAGTATGGTTCAGACATTTGGCTATCAAGGGCCTTAAACTATTGGCTTGGATTAGATTCCCAGTCTCTGCATATAGCCTTAAGATCATTGTGGTATCTGTAAGGAAGAGTATCCCAAGGAGCATCCTCTACAATAGTATGTTATATTTCTTTAGGAATGACTTTGTTTCTTTTAAACATGTGGCACTGGAATTCTCTGAATTACTCATGATGGTCAAGGTCATCGATTCATAGAGAAAACTGATAATCCTTGTAATAATGTAGGCACTCTAGCATTCTTGGAGTTAGAACAGAAGGACTAGTGAGATAGGGCCTATGAATTGTAAAGATAACCCTTTTATTGAGTGTTGTATCAGGAGAGCAGTATTGGACCCTAGCGCATATGGAGTCAATCTATCTACCCAATTGTTTTAACCATTCAAGGAAGGTGACAAGATGAGGATATCTATGCAGTTTGTTAAGATAATGCCTCAAATGGAGAGGTCGAACTTCAATGGTTATGGTATAAAGGTGACAAAAGTAACATAGGAAGATTAATAGCTCTTTTAGGCAAATCCACTCACCTTCATTAACTAAAGTGAAATCCATGAATGTATAGACCTTAAGGAATGGACAAAAAGGATGAAACCCTAATACCTCCATAAAAGTAGGGCCAAAGGTTCGTAACAAAAGGGATTGATAAGAGAAAATCTATTTGACTACTAGGTCAGTGATTTAAGAGTAGGTAGATGATAAAATAACTTCAGGTGGTGTGTCTGTCATGAGATATGGCAATTTAGATATTTTTGGGTGAGTTGATGAGGAAGCTGAGGAGGCTGAGGAGGAAGATGAAGGAGAGGCCATTGGTATAATTGGATAAACTAGGTGGAGGAAAGAGATACCTTAAGGTTTGGATAGGAGATCAGGGATGAGGTTTGAGTCCCCTTATGTATGCTTCACCTCAAAGCAATATTTACTGAACCAATCTTTCCACCTAAGCTACTATGGATTAGAAACATATTTCTTAGCCTCTAAGATCTTGTGAAAGGACGAACAATCCATAAGCACCATGAACTTGTGACCAATGAGATGGAACTCAAACTTTTTTTATTCCATTTTTGACGGGCAAGATTTCTTTGAATGTTGAATGGTAGTGCTTTTCAGATTCTTTGAATGATCCACTTGCATGTGCATATATCTGTCTCTTTCCATCTTTGTCATCTAAGAGCATAGCCCCCTAGTGGCTATCACTAGTATCTATCTGCAACAGTCTTTTTCCTGTAGAGGGAATCTGCAAAGGTGGCAATTGTTAAAGTATTCATTTGAGGGTTTTGACTACTAGCATCTAATTGGATCCTCATGATGGAGAATCTTTTTTTAGCATGAGCTGTAAAGGTTTCACATGCTTCACATAATGGTGAATAAAGCTGCGTAGATAATTGGCAATTCTAAGAAATTGTTGTATCTGCTTACGTGTCAGATTCTTATTAGGAAATTTTAATAATTTAGTTATAATGTGGAGTCCTAGCTGGTACTGACCATCTCGAAATGTCATCCATAGGAATTCAATTTCTTCCTTAACTATTTTCATCTTTGTGGGTGACAACATAACTCTATACTACCTAATAAGATTCATGAATTTGTTGAGTAGCTCTATGTGTGAATCTTCATCTGGTGAGAATAGTAAGATATCATCTATGTAAATGAGGGCATTATGGAGTATAGGCTCATAAATCTTAATCATTGCCTTTGGAAGAGAGAGGGAGCTACTTTGCAACCAAATAGCATGACAGTCCATTGGAAGTGCCTATTAGGGATACAAAATGTCGTTTTATGCCTATCATCTAGAATAATGCCTAGCTGCCAAAAACTTGCCTTTAAATAAAATTTTGAAAATAATTTTCCCTACTACAAATTATGAAATCTTAAGTAGTGAAAATTTATCATCTTTGAGGAATAGTTCAAAGGTTGGTAGCCAATGACAAGTCGTTTCTTTCCTCTGACTTGTTTTGAGCATTTATTGACATAAAAGGCCTGGCAAGCCCATTCAGAATTAGTATGCTCAATAAGTCCATGGGCCAAGAGCTGAGAACATTCTTGATAAACTAGCTCTTGATCTTTAGGATTCATGCCAAGGTGTTTGGCCTTTGTTGGGTTGACATTTTCATTGAGTTTAAAGGGTAAAGATATGAAAAAGGTTGAATTAGTCCATAAGGGGTTTTGATTTTTAGACAGGAACTCTATGTGGTTTTTTGCACAGCATTGGGCCTTTAGTTGTTGGATAAAATTGGCTAAGGCTGGAGATATTTGGATTATATTAGGTTGGATTGTGAACAGGGATGTGACTGTTGTATAGGGTTGAAAACAGCTTTTGAACTTCAAGCACGTATAGAGAGCCCTTAACTTGGCTAACTTCCAATAAAGGTCAAAGCCCACAACAAGATCCTTATCAAGCAAATAGGATCCAAGAAATCTCGCATGGATTTTACAGCCCAGGAAGAACTGTATTGTGACAAGTTTTATTGTAATGAGGCTTGTCGAAAATACTTCTCCATTGGCAGCCTTGAAGTATTTCTTATAGTGCTTCCAGCAATGGGCTAAAAGAATCTTTGGATTCATTATAGAGATACGAGCTCCTGTGTCGATAATGCAATGGCCTTAATGGGCCTTGAGAATGGCTCAAGATAGATATGCATAAACACTAGAGGAACTGGATGATCCTCTTTAAGCTTGAGTTCCTTCATTAGAGCTACTATTAGAGGAGTCATTGCATAACTCCTGGAATATCCTGGTTCATCATCAGAGGAGGTTTCTTGAATAGCAAAAATGGTTTCATCAAAAGGTTCATCTTCAATATAGAAGAGGGATTCAATGTCTGCATTTTCTAGATCAACTGCAGAGGATATCTGAATCTGTCGAATCATCTTTGCTGCTTGTTGTGCTTTGTTAGGACATCATTTGGAAAAATGTCCCTTTTGTCCATATATGTAGCATTTGTCAGACTTTCTTTTACCATTGTACCATTTTTTATGAAATACTGCCATTTTTTTTGAACTGGTGCTTTTGGATTTTAACTTAAAGAAGTGTTTTTTCTTCTTAAAAGGGCAACATAATGTTTATCATCACCTTCACACTTTATCATTAAGTCTTTTTGTCTGTACAACTTCTTTAAGGAATGATTCTTTTGCTTATCAAGCATTTCGGTAATCACTTTTCTTTCACTACATAGCTTTTCTAGGCCTTAAATCATCAATTGGTATATTTCTTTAAATGAAATATCAATTACTGATTTTTCCTTCTACCGAATGATCTGATGCATAGAAGTGGCTAAGATATCTGGTAATAAGGTAATAAAAGCCTCCTTCAAGTCTGCACTTACCTAACCACCAAGCTGCTAATACTTCTTAGCCATTCGTTGGTAATGAAGATCCATATCTTTCTTTAATAGAGAGCAACACTTCATTTAAATGTACTCGTGTCGAATAATGTTAGTTTCTTCTTGGGGCTTTCCTCCAAACTATACATAGAATATGCCCTAGAATTTTGAGGCTTCAATACTTTGACTAATGTCAGCTTAGAGTATTCATCCAAAGTTATGTACCAATCTTAGAGTCTGTCAGTCGTCCTTATAACAAATTATTCAAGGACTATATGAATAACTGCTTCAGGTTTCTTCAGCTGTGAGTTTATCCATGCCCAAAATTCTTGAAAATGATCTCTGTAAAGATCATGGCTGGTATCATATAGAGTAAACCAAGGACCTCCTTCATTATTAACTGGAGGTCTTTCTTGAGGAGCTGAAGTATCCATTTCATCTGCTAGAGGATCTACTGTATAAGTTAGACCAGTAGGTGGTGGATTTGCCATAAACTGAGTAAGAACCTTTTCCTCCTCAGAGGACGAATAATCATCTTCATTGGCAGATTCAGAGGACTAAGAGGAACCCTCAGGTTTTGCATTAGCCATTGAAAAGGATGGTAAGGATTGGGTACTTTCAAGGTATGAATGGATGGGATTCATCATTTGGCTTTCTGGTGGTTTTGGTGAAGGTTGGACTGATTCAGTTGAGGTGGCTATATGCATAGATGAGTCCTTTTGCTCAAGCTGAACTAGAAATTTTCTAGCTTATAGTTTCTTATGGAATAAGTCTGCAGAAAGGCCATGGTGTTCAAGTTCTGTTGTGGTAGGGATATGGAGCACAGGAGGTTTGGTTGGTAAGATTTGTGGTAAATATATTTCAAAGGGATCATCGTATTTTTGTTTAAAGGTTTGAGAGGCATGGAAATCCTTTTGAATCCTTTCTAATTGATCTTTTACTCTTTATATCTTAGCAACTTTTCTTCGAATTTCTTCAGTGTGTACCCTTTGACTTACCATTTGCATCACCTCTTTGTGTTTCTCCATAACTTGTACCTAGACTCTTATCATGAACTCGTAAACATTCCTTTGATGCTCTATTAGTCTTTCATCTACTCATGTGACCTGTTGAGAGACTTTGTCCACCCTGGATTCTATATTTTTAAGAATCCTATTTTGTGCCTGCGCATTAGTTGATTGCTAATTTAAGACTAATTCTAGTTAATGGTTGGCCTTTAGAACAATTCCTGTACGAGTTTGATATGGGTCATGGTCCTTACTTGGGTATTTAAATTGGTTTTATTAGGTAATGGTGGTAAGTCTTTGTCTGTTGGTTGAAACATACAAACTTGTGGTATTTTTGCTAGGCTTGGTTCTTTTGGGATCCATTTCAAGGTTTGTTGATTATAGGATTAAGGTGTTTGGTGGTAAGGTTCTTTAGGTAGTTGTAAAAGAGGTTTTGGAATTGGACCATATTTGACAATGTAATCATACTTCCTGGAGGATTCTCCGAGTAGGCCTACAGAGGGATTACCTTCTTCAAATCTTTTTCTACACTCCTTTTTTGAACAATTTGCTTTTTTTCTTCTAACAATCTTCTATTCTTCTTCTTCTGCATCATACATACAGTCCTTACGTCAGCATTCATCAAAGAAGCAATGCCCATCACATTTAAATGGATACACTGGTTCATGAGGTATCATCATGAACTGAGTTGAGAAAACACTATTTGAGCTTTATGGTGTAGTTTTTTCAAACTTTGTTTCCACAGTGTCCTATTTAGCTAGAATAGGACACTGATCAAAGCTGGAGGATTAGACATACTCCTTGATAGGTTTAGGAGTTTATTTAATTAGGGTTTTTATCGATTAGGTCCAATAGGCTTTATTTTTTTGGAAGCCATCATAAGGGTTAAGGAAAGGGATATTTGTGTCTTGAATCTTTTGGTTATCAGGGCTATAGCTAAGTTCATATAGGTATTATATTTTAGATGAAGGGGATTTATGAAAGGAAGGATAAGGTGGTATTGTAACAGTGAGTGGAGCTGAAGTAGAAGGAGTTAAAGAAGTATTAAAAACTATAACTGGAGTTTCCATGGATAATAGGTGCCTATAGTCTTCAATCATACATATCATTCACCCTTGCAAAAGAAAAAGAACAACCTAGCTCTAATACCATTACTTTAATATTCCTCTAGATATTCCTTCAGAGTTCATCCATCAGTGGATACCCACAGCCATATATAACAGTAACATCCCTGTTTGTAATCTAGCCCAATGTAATCCAAATATCTTCAGCCTTAGCCAATCTTGTCCAATAACTAAAGGCTCAATGCTATGCAGAAAACTACACAAACTTATTGATATGTATAATTAAAAGCTAGAGGCACTTGTTAATAATGGAAACTCCAATTACAGTTAC
The DNA here is from genome assembly GCA_949677035.1 of Omphalea diandra. Classification (NCBI taxonomy): domain Eukaryota; kingdom Viridiplantae; phylum Streptophyta; class Magnoliopsida; order Malpighiales; family Euphorbiaceae; genus Omphalea; species Omphalea diandra. The sequence continues at coordinate 16,173 of CATIWR010518475.1, read as the reverse complement.
TGACACTCCTTCTACTTCATAACCTTCTACTTCTGTTCCACTCACTGTTACAATACCACCTTCTCCTTCCTTTCGTAAATCCTCTTCATCTAAAATAGACTACCTGTATGAACTTAGCTATATCCATGATAACTTAAAGACTCAAGACATAAATATCCCTTTCCTTAAACCTTATGATGCCTTCCAAAAAAATAAAGCCTTTTGGACCTGATCGATCAAAACTCTAATTAGACAAACTCCTAAACCTATGAAGGAGTATGTCCAATCCTCTAGCTTTGATCAGTGTCCTATTCTAGCCACTGGAACAGAACAATTCATTACTCTAGATATTCCTCCAGAGTTCATCCATAAGTAGATCATCCAAGGATATTCCCACATCCATTTCGAAGCTATTAGAATAATAGTTAGCTATCATGGGAGAAAAGGACTACCTGTCTTTGCAAAGATTGCCTTGATAGATAATAGGCATTTATAGTACCAACATGCAGTATTTGGGATAATAGAAACTTCTCTCAATCCATGATCAGTGATGTTTACTTTTTACCCCAATTTCAACCTATCATTTCAAGATTCGTATGTTCTTAGTGCTTTGAAGGTCCAGATTCAGATCACTAGAGCCCCTCAGGTTGCCATAACAACAACAACAACCTTGCACTACTAAATGATCTATAAAATCCAAAACCTTGTTATTGATCTCTCACTCCCTCATGAAAATGAAGCTCTGTTGATTATGGATGACACACAAAATGCTCCTACATGTATCCATATTCCTAGGCAAATATCTAGGAATGAACTCCTTCAGTTGCTGCTAGAAACATGGGTGACTAGTTATGAGAAAATGCATAAAAGCGCCCAACCAGTCTAGTCAACAGAACTAGTCTATTACAGGCGAGTGGATGGAACTATGGAAATAAAGTTTGAAAAAACTCCACCACAAAGCTCAAACAGTGTTTTCTCCACTCAGTTCATGATGACACCTCATGAACCAGAGATAGGCATGCCAATTGTCTACTTTGAAAATAATAGATCTCCTATGTATCCATTTGAATGTGATAGGCATTGCTTCTTTGATGAATGTCAGTGTATGGACTGTATGTATGATGCAGAAGAAGAAGAAGAAAATAAGACTGTTAGAAGAAAAAAAGGAAATTGCTCATAAAATGAATTAAGAAAAAGATTTAAAAAGGGTGATCCATCTGTGGGCCTACTCAGAGAATCCTCTGGGAAGTATGATTTCATATGATTTCATTGTCAAATATGGTCCAATTCTAAAACCTCTTCCACAACCACCTAAAGAACCTTACCACCAAACACCTTTATTCTATAATCAACAAACCTTGAAATGGATCCCAAAAGAACCAAGCCTACCAAAAATGCCACAAGTCTATATGTTTCAACCAACAGACGAAGACTTCCCACTATTACCTGACAAAACCAATTTAAATACCCAAGTAAGGACCATGGCCCATAGCAAAACTCCTACAATAATTGATTCTAAGGACCATGGCCCATAGCAAAATTCCTACAGGAACTTATTCTAAAGGCCAACCATTTACTATTACCCCAGATGAAGCAATCTTAAATTGGCAATCAACCAATGCACAGGCACACAATAGGATTCTAAAAAATATAGAATCCAAGGTGGATAAAGTCTCTCAACAGCTCACAAGAGTAGATGAAAGACTAATGAAGCACCAAAGGAATGTGTACGAGCTCATGATAAGACTCCAGGTTCAAGTTAGTAAGAAACATAAAAAGGTGATACAAATGGTGAGTCAAAAGGTACACACTGAAGAAATTTGAAGAAAAGCTGCTGAGATCCAAAGATTAAAAGATAAGTTAGAAAGGATTGAAAAGGATTTTCATGCCTCTCAAACCTTTAAACAAAAATACTATGATCCCTTTGAAATACCTTTACCACAAACCTCACCAGTCAAACCTCATGTCCTCTATATCCCTACCACAACAGAACTTGAACAACATGGTCTTTCTACAGACTTATTCCACAAGAAACTATGAGCAATAAAATTTCCAGTTAAGCCTGAGCAAAATGACTCATCCATGCATATAGCCACCTCAACCGAATCAGTCCAAAAACCTTCACCAAAATCATCAAAAAGCCAAATGATGAACCCCATTCATTCATACCTTGAAAGTATCTAATCCTTACCATCCTTTTCAATGGCTAATGCAAAACCTAAGAGTTTCTCTTAGTCCTTTGAATATGCCAGTTATCCATAGAAGGATAGTCGGTGCACGAGAGCTTGGAATGGTTCTGATTGCATCTTGTTCATATCCATTTACAAAGAAAACCATGAAGGTTCTTGAATTAGAGTTTTTGATAGGGTTGTACAACTTTTATGCTTGGCTATACAACCTTAGGATCGAAGGGAGGGACAAGTTCCAAAGCATTCCTAAGGTTAAGGTTTTAGCCATGGTTGTATAGGTATAAGATTGGTTGTACAACTATGATTAGTGGGCTGTACAACCCTTTAAATAGGTTCTTGCAACTTATTGATTTACAATTTTGTGGGTTAAGGCATTTATGGTATGGGTTTCGTTCATGCTTTGTCCAAGCTTTTGCCACTTTCTTATGCACTATTTTCTTTATTCTTTATTAAAGAATTTAAGTAGGTTCTCATCATCAGACTTGTATCCTAAGGACTCAAAATCCACTGCATACACTTGTCATTTTAAAAGTTAAAACAAAATGAGATAGCAAGTTATTTATACTCTTAATATATATATATATATATATATATATATATATATATATATATATATATATTTACATTAGGTTTTTCTTAACATAATAGAGTATTCACATTTCTAAAAATCAGAAAGAGAGAGAGAGAGAGAGTCACGTAAAAAACCAAGTGCTAACACACCATTCGTATTTAGAGATAACATGTTTGTATAGATACCTGCAGATGACATTCACTATTTGGTAATGTCTAAATCTAACTCCAATCTCGAGGTAGGGTGTTACCGGTGTAAACGCCCTCTCTACCTTCTGATAATTTTGTCTCTCTTATTCAAATTGGTAAGATTTGACATCCCTTTCATTAATCTAATTGAGTTGTATTGATATTTGGTGAGTTTTATATGTTTAAAGTTTTTTCTATTGCACTTATTCTACAAAACACAATAATGATATTAGAGCCACTTGTGAATTTGATTAAATTGAGTTTAATATTGTTTTAGGCATAAGTATTATATATGTGGACATGGGTATGGTTATTTTAAAAATTATTTTAAAGGTTTAATGTGAAATGGATTATTTTAATGGTGATTTGGTTAGTTTATATGCAGAATGGAAACAATGCATAAATTTGATTATTGTGCAATAGAGATTAATATGACTAAACATTTTTTATAGTGTTAATTTGATTAAAAAGTTTATGATTTTTATGACCTATTATTAATTCGATTCATATAGTGTAACAAGTTTTTCTATATTTTGTTTTTTCATCTTATTAACAATGACGAATTTATTAACTGTTAATAAATGATAATCTATTTTGAACATATTAAATAATGTTATAAGATTTGTTTAATTGTTAAATGATAAGTGGATACTGTTGATATCCATAAATTTATTTAAGTGTTAAGCACTTATTAATTATTTTTGTTATGAACATATTAGTTAATATGATTGATTAAAGTCAATGGAATTGAGGCAACAATTCATTCAAAATGAATAAGGTAAATTGTTTACCTTTCAAGACTACTAGGTGTGCTGCCCTTTGACCTTGAATGGATGCTTCACATAAATTGTTAATTGCCCTAACATAATCTATTTAGCATATTTTGGATATTTTGCTTATGTGTTTTACATAGTGCATGGCATTGCCCTTTAGACCAATGTAATTGGCTATTGTTATTTTTTATTTCAATAGTTGTAATGTTTTAGGTATAGCTTGTTTGTCATTTATTTTATTACTAGTGATAGAATAATATAGATTACAATAATGTATATTACAACTTGTAATGGAGACCTTCAAGTCACAAGAGGGTGATCTTCAAGGCATGAGGTGGAGACTATTGATGGCAATCGAGGAGAATCCATAAAGATGAATATTTACCCATAGGATTGACCTTTTGTTCTTCAAATTGGCTTTTCAAGATTAATTTAGATGAAGGGCCATGCTATGACATGTTTATTTTCATTATTATTATCTATAGATGTTTGTGATACAATGCATATGATGTATGAGTTGCAACATAATGATACATAATATTTAAGGGTTAATAATTTGATAAAACTTAGGAGTTAATATTTAATAAAATGCTAACCACACTTTATATATCTTTGTTGTAGATTATGGCTTCAAAACATCCTTAATTTGTCACTACGATCGATCTTAGGAAGGATAAATTGCATGGGACTAACTTTCTCGACTAGCATAGAAACTTGAGAATTGTTCTTAAGCAAGAAAGGAGGGAAGTCGTCCTAAATCAACCTATTCCTATAGAGCCTACCATTAATGCTCCTAAAGCGGAAAGGGATGCTCACACTAGGCATCTCAATACTTCAGTAGATGTCACTTACCTTATGTTTGCTAGCATGGAATAAGAGCTTCAGAAGCAATTGACGGAAATGAAGACCTATGCTATGGTGGATCATCTCAAGGAAATGTTCCAAGAGAAGGCCTAAATTTAAAGGTTCAATACCATTAAAGCTTTACTCTTATACAAGTTAGTAGATGGTAGCTTAGTCAGTTCTCATGTTTGAAGATAAAGGGTCATTTTGAACACTTTGGACTTGTCATTTGCTCAGAGTTAGTTGCTAACATCATTCTCTAGTCCTTACATAATGCATATGATGTGTTCATCACGAACTATATCAAACATAATATGGAGAAAACTATTTTTGAATTGCATAGGATGCTCAAGACTGCTGAATAGAATAACATTAAAGATGTTCTAATGGCCAACAAAGGAAAAGGTATGAAAAAGAAAGGAAAGAGAAAGGGGAATAAGAAGGCTACAAATGACTTAAAAAGGTCTAAGCCCAAATCTTCAAAAGAAGGAGCATGCCATTTTTGCAATGAGCTAATCCATTGGAAAAGAAATTGCTAGCTCTATATGGATGATCTAAAATGGAAAAGGGATGTTCAGGTTACTGCTTTAGATATTCATATTATAAATTTATCTACTTTTGAATCGACTTCATGGTTATTAGATACTAGATATGGATCTCACATTTATGACAATGGGCATGTCTAAAAAAGAGTAGTGGACTTGTTTTGACATTGAATAATTATTATTATGTACCTACTTTGAGCAGAAACATTGTTTTTGTTTCTTGTTTGAACATGCAAGGTTTTGAATTTATTATTAGGAGTAATAAATGCTCCATTTCTTATGATGATATGCTTTATGGTTATGCTCATATATGAAATGGTCTTTATGTTCTAAATCTTAAAAGCAGTAATGTTAAGTCTATCTATAATATTAATACCAAAAAGTATAAATCTGATGACTTAAATTTTGACTATCTCTAGCACTATGATTTGGGCCACAAAAATAAGAAAAACATATCAAAGCTCCAACAACATGGACTTTTGAATTCATTTGAAACATATGAATCATACTGATTAGGCAAAATGTCTAAAATCCCTTTTACAGAGCATAGTGAAAAAGGGTAATGATTTTTTGGTCCTAGTACATACCAATGTAAGTGGTCCATTTAGTTCAAATGCTAAGGTTCTGAGTACTTCATTAGTAAAACAGATGATTATAATAGGTATGTTATATCCATCTTATGAAATATAAATTAAATCTTTTGAAATGTTCAAAATTTTCAAAAATGAAATACAAAATCAACTTGGTAAGAATATTAAAGCACATTGATTAGATTGAGTTCATGAATATTTAAGCCAATAATTTACTGATCATCTTAGAGATTATGGGAAAGTCTTACAATTAACTCCACTAGGAACACCATAATGGAATAATGTATCTGAATGAAGAAGTAAAACCTTATTAGATATGGTTCAATCTATGATGAGTTAGACAGATCTTCCAATCTCCTTTTGAGGGTATGCCTTGTAAACAAATGCGCTCATACTAAACAGAGTTTCATCAAAAGCGGTTGAAAAATACCATATGAGATATAGACTAGGAAATTTCCTAATTAGTCTTTTCAAAAGATATTAGGCTATGATGCTTCTATAAAGCATCAAATTTCAGATTAATTAGTAGCCAATAGAAAAATGTCATTTTATAGGATATCCTAAAGAAACTAAAGGATACTACTTCTATAATACTTTTAAGAATAAAGAATTTATTACTCAAAGTGGTTTATTTTTATAAATAGAGTTCATTTCTAAAAGAACTAGTGGGAGTAAAGTTCAATCAAATAAATTTGAGAACCATAAGATAGCATTAAACCACTTATGAAATCTCAATATGATTCACAAGCAGTTGTTGAGCTTGTAAAAGTAACAAAAGCTCTAAGAAAGTCTATAAGAATATGTTAGAGCTTTAAGTGATATGTATTTCTCTTCACTAACAATAATGAAGTGATACTTGTTGACCAAAGTGAGCTCACATCCTATCAAGTGGATATGGAAAGTTTATACTTTAAGAAATGGCTATAGGTCATGAGACCTAAAATCCAATTAGTGTAGGATAATCAAGTATGGACTTTGATTGATCCACCTAATAGTTTAAAAACTTTTGGGTACAAATGGGTTTTCCAAAAGAAAACAAACATGGATATAAAGTAAGGTTGGTTATAAAAGGTTATACCTAAACACATGGTATAGACTATGATGAAACCTTTTCACCATTTGTTATGCTTAAATCCATTCAATTTATTCTTTCCATAATTGTATACTTTGATTATGAGATATGGCAAATGTATATCAAAACAACATTTCTTAATGGAAATCTTCTTGAGGATATGTATATGACATAGTCAAAAGGTTTTATTAGTCTTAAGAATTTCATAAAGGTTCATAAGCTTCAAAGATCCATTTATGGATTGAAGCAAACTTCACGAAGTTAGAATCTTCATTTTGATGAAGTAATTACAAATTTTATCTTCATTAAGAATTAAGATGAGCCTTGTGTTCATAAGAAGATTAAAGGGAGCGCAAAAGATTTCTATGTGCTATATATTAGCATATTAATCATTAGAAATGATATCCTTACCTTACAAAATGTTAAATTGTTGTAAGGGAAATGCTTTTCAATTATTGTTCCAAGAAAGGTAGTTGAATTGGTGGCTGATTGAAACTTAAAAGAAAGTAAAAGTGTTTAGGAAGTTAAGAAAGAGAAGAGAAAAAACAACACAAAAAGATTATAGTGGTTTGGGAGTTAGCAAACCCTATGTCCACTCCCCAGTTCTACACAATTGGGCATTTCACTCAACTAAATTGGTGTTTTCAAGGTCACACTAAACTTATACTACTTGTATTTTATGGCTCACACAAAACCCGTATAACCTTACGTTTTTAGGCCCATATAAGAAACCTTTCACAAATGTTTTAGATAGGCTCACACTTCAACCTCTTACAAGAGTTTTAGAATCTAGGCTAACTCTCAACCTACTTACAAAGGTGTTTATTACTCATACCAAACAATCAATAACACATTAAAAAAAAAAAAAGAGTAATAGAATGAGTAGCAAATTAGGAAGAGTTTAGTTAGAATTAATTCAATCATCTCTTTCATTTACATTAGTTTAATGGAGTATTTATGGACCACATCCACCACAGAGATGTTGCTCAAAAACTATCCCAAATCTCCAAGTTGTGCTAGGTGGATTTTGCATTAAATGTTTATCAGGCGAAAGTGATGGTTGTTACTCTAATTTCGTGATCGCAAATTTCCCATCTGCACTGAGGAACTGAAAATCATGGTAGAGAAACCCATTTTGTGTCAAATGGTTAGTCCATGTGTTTTTCATCCATCAGATGTCTAAGAAATATGGTCATTGTGTTCATCTAACTACTTAAAGGTCGCGGTCGCGAGCTTGCTTTGTCTTGGGCATGACTGAGACTGCAAATTCCTCTGTTTGGTGAGGAACTTCATCTTATTGACTTGTGATCATGACCAAATCTTCACTGTCGCAATTTTTGATTTCTAATGGTTGCCTTAGACACTTGGCATAGTGTGGTCGTGGCTTTAGTTTCCTTCTTTATCACTATGAAATTTGCAATCACAACCTGTAATGCGAAAGCCACTGTGAATTCTTTGATGAATCAACCAATGCTCCTTCGACTGAGTCACGGCTGTGAATTCGCTCGTGAATCTTTCTGCCCTATCTCCATCCATCCTAATAGCAAAGTCATGGTCATGATTTTGGGGATACTGACTATGATTTTGGATGTTCTTCTAAAAGATGAAGATTTTCATTTAACTTCTAATGAAGATAAATCTTATATATTGCAAAACAACACTTAATTAAAACATTAAAACTTATCAATCTCCATTATCAAGATGAAAAGAGCTTGTGAGATAGGTTTAACCAGCCTAGAAAAACAATATCTCCCTTTTTTCATTTTGACAACTTAGAGTGATCCTAAAGAAAAGTAAATAGATTAGTTGTGAAGTTGGAATGGTCGATAATTAGATAATCAAATAATTCTAGACAATGATAAAAAAATTCTAAGTTAGAACTTGCTTCTCCTCAACTTATGCTTTTCCTAGGCATAATATGTTATTCTCTCCCCCTTTGGCAAGATCAAAAAGAGACTAAAGAGTTAAAGAGTGAAAGAGATGCATAAATTGAGATTAAGTAATCATAAAGAGTAAAACAACGAAGATAACATATAGATTGCAATCACATAAAATATGAGACATTGAATTGCAAAAATAAACACTTTTATTTATATAATAATATATGGGATCAATAGTTTTTATATCAAGAATTTAAAGAAAACAACATTAAAAGAAACAAAAACCCTAAAAACAATCTAAAAGATAGGAGAACTGTCATAATCTATAGAATCATTTTGTTCTTCATTATTTCCTCCACCCTAAGCTTCATCACCCTCCTCAATGTCTTGGTTATTCTTCTTTTTTGGTGTGTCCTTCTAATCCTCAAAATCTGAAAGATTGCAAGGAGGAGCACCTACTATCTCCTATAAGTCCACCAAGTCACTGCGTAGGTGGGAAAAGAGGAGAAACCGTCTCTTCATCATCCTCATCATTTTGTCCAATTTCTTATTAATAAAGGCAAGAGAGATTTTGGTTTGGGCTTAGGTTAGGAGGTGGAATAGGTTAGGCTCCCTCTTCAATGGCAAGCCTTTTTCTTTTGGAGGCTTAGAAAAACTCTAGTTTCTTAGCTCTAAAAGCACCCAAAGTGTATGTGTAAGAATTTGGGTGATTGGCTTTTGCATTAATGAGGTAGGGAAGGTCCCAAAAATTTTGGGAAGTGAAAAGTTTCTTAGTGAGAAATTTTTTATTTTTCTCATTAAAAACCCTCTCATACTAATAAATGGCAGTTACATAGGAAGGGAGAAGAAACTCACTATTGGGTTTGGTACTCATGTGAATCAATTAATCCATAAGATAGTGACCAGTTTGTATGGATTTATTTTTGACAAACCAAAAAAAGAAAACAATATCCTTTTAGGATACCTTTTCATTACCATTACCTCTTGCGTTAATGGAGAAGGTGATGATACAATGAAGTAACCAAAAAAGGAGGGTTCAGATGTATTTGGCTAAGGAGGTTTTGGGGTCATGTTTGGTCTCGATTGAAATTTCAAACCAAATTCGAAATATATGACATCAAGAGCAAAAATGATGAACATAATGTAATCTTTGACTTGAAGATTGAAAAGATTGGATAATTGTTTGAAAGTGATGAAATAAGGGTCTTCAAAAGTATGAAATACTAATAAATGCTGGCCAACGTGAGATTTTTCTCTATGACTTAGAGTCACACTACATATGAATTCTCGCATAATTTCTTTAGATTCGGGCTCATCATAAAATATGAATTTGTTCCACCCTAGGCTTGATAAGAAATGTGTGGATCTCGTCCTTGATTCCCAGTAACTCAAGAAGGAAATTGGAAGGGATTTTGTTTGGTAGGATGAAATTGAAAGCATTTTCTTTGTACTAATCTTTCTCTTCTTTTGTTATCCCTTTCATCAAGTGTAGTGTTGGTAGTCCGAAAGGCTATGCCATTGCCTTCCCTTTCTTTGCTCTTGAAGCTTTCTCGAGGGCCATTTGTGAATGAAGAAAGGTATGAAGGTTTTGAGATTTGAGGAAGAAGAGAGATGATGATTTTTGGTAGGAATGAATGAGAACATTGTTTGAGGGGTTTACATAGGCCATAAAAGAGTGTGAAAATGGCTACAAATGGTTAGAAATGAATTAAATGAAGGAGTGCAATCGATTAGCAATCAAATCACTTAATTATTTGGCAGTTACTCAAATTCATGACTATGACCCGCAAGTCGCAATCATTAATTCTAAAAAAATATGAGTAATGAACAAAAAATCCTCAGGAAATGGTGCATTCAATGACCAAAAGATTTAAAATTTGAACAAATTCACAATAGGGATTGAAAGTCCCAATTTTGAATTAATGGTTGACTGTCGAATGATGAATGCCTATAATTTATGACCGTGAACCAAGGAATAACGACCACAAATTACAAGTCCTAAAAGATAACTATGAAATTATGAGACTTGACTATCTAAACTGTGATCCACTCAATTTATTGATGTTTAATTTATACAAATTGGCATAAAGAGGCACAATTGCACATAAAATTAAGACATCCAAAGGAAAAAACATCACATACATTACACAAGGCAATCATTCAACATGGAATAATGCAACATATTAGAATGATCTAATTTTTCACTTTAGGGAGCTTCCATCAAGCATTTCCAACTCTCTCTTAATGAATTTCATCCTTTCTTCATTGAAAGGTTTTATGAAAATGTCCACAAGTTGATGATTTGTGTCTATAAATTCTAGCACAACATCACCTTATGAATAACCTATGAGGCTAAATGAAGAATCTCTAAGATACCACAACCCTAGATGCAATGTGTCATGTAAATATGTGAAAATCCTTTTAACAACATTCAAATAAGATTCTTTAGGACAAGATTGAAACCTTGCATACATGCATGCACTAAACATTATATTAGGTCTAGAAGCGGTAAGATAAAGTAGAGAACTGATGATACATCGATATCTCTTCTCATCAATCAACTTATCCAATTCATCCTTGTCCAATTTGTGATAGCATTCATTGGTGTTTTTGCTACTTTACATCATTTCATGCCAAATTTCTTGAGAATGTCCTTTGTGTATTTGGCTTGGTTGATAAAGATCCTTTCTTTGATTTAGTTGATTTGTAGACCAAGGAAAAACTTGAGCTCTCTCATCATGTTCATCTTGAATTCCTTAGCAAAATCCTCACAAATAGATTCATTAGTAGCACCAAAAATGATATTATCAACATAAATTTACACTATTAGTGTATCATTATTGTGCATTTTGATAAACAAAGTTGTGTCAACCTTCCTTTTTCACAATCACATTACAAAAGAAAAAAACTAAGCCTTTCATACCAAGTACTTGGAGCTTGTTTCAAACCATATAAGGCTTTATTCAATTTGAAAACATAATTTGGAAAAGTATGTGATTTAAAACCAGAAGGTTGTTAAACATAAATTTCCTCCTCGATAACACCATTTATAAAAGCACTTTGAAATTCATGTGACATGTGTATGCCAAAAGAATCCTAATGGCCTCTAACCTTGCTATAGTGGCATAGGTCTTATCATAGTCAATGCCTTCCTCTTGGTTGTAACCTTTAGCAACCAATCTAGCCTTATTTCGAGGGATGAATCCTTGCTCATCTAACTTACTACTGAACACACATTTACAACCTACAATTGGGTGTTCCTTAGGCCTATGAACAAGTTTCCACACGTTATTCCTCTTGCATAGCAATCAACCAACTCTTATAATCAAAAGCCTCATCAATAGATTTTGGCTCAAATTGAGAAATAAAGGCAAAATTATTATCTAAAGTATTGAGTTGAGATCTAGCACTTACACTCTTTGAAATATCACCAATGATTAGGTCTTTGGTGTGATGCTTTGAAAATCTCTAATCTTTGGAAAGATCTTGGTTTGGTGATTTCACTTATTGATGTTGAGGATCTTTATCTTCTCTTGATGATTTGATTTCATCATTATCATCATCCTTTTATCTTGTAGTATCCTCTAAATCTAATTTCTCAAAATCACCTATAATATCATTAACCAAAGAACCTTTCCCAATATCAAGCTTACTAGATTCATCGAACACAATATTTATAGACTCTTCAACAACCATTGAACTTTTAATAAAAACCCTATAGGCTTTGCTAGTGGTAGAGTAACCTAAAAAGATGCCTTCATTAGTTTTTGAATCAAATTTCCCAAGATTATTCTTGGTATTCAAGATATAACACTTACATCCAAAAACACTTAGGTATGCTAACTTGGGCTTTCTACCATTCCATAGCTCATAAGAAGTTTTATTAAGAATGGGTCTTTTGAAAACTCAATTTGTAATATAACATGAAGTATTGATAGCTTTGACCTAAAAATAAATTGGCAATGAATACTCATTAAGCATAGTTCTAGCCATATCTACTAGTGTCCTATTTTCATTTCTATAACACCATTATGTTGTGATGTTCTAGGAGTTGAAAATTTATGGAAAATCCCATTCTCTAGGTAATATGATTCAAAAGACTCATTTTGAAATTCTTTTCCATGGTCACTTTTTATGGAAGAAATGAAGTAACCTTTTCATTTTGAATCTTTTTTTTTAAAACTTTTAAAAGCATCAAAAGTATCATGCTTATGAGTTAGAAAGGAAACCCAAGTAAACCTAGAGTAATCATCAACTAAGACTAGTGCATAATATTTTCCACTTAAGCTAGCACTCCTAGTATGTCCTATCAAGTCCATATGAATTAACTAAAGAGGTCTATATGTACTTAAAATATTCTTTGCTTTGAAGGAAGATTGATGTTGCTTCCTATTTGGCAAGGACCATATGTCTTGTCTTTAGAGAATCTTAGCTCGAGAAGACCTTTTATTAGCTTTCCATTTGATAGACTTCGTAAGAGCTTCATGCTAGCATGTCCAAGTCTTTTATGTCATAACCAAGCTTTATTACTAAAAGACATAAGACACATAAAGGATTGGTTAGCCAAATTGTCTAAGTCAATTAGGTAGGTATTGCCCTTCCTTTCACCAATAAAAACTACTTTTTTATCCACCAAAGTGGTAACTTCACATTCTTTAGGGTCAAATGTGACTTTATTACCTTTGTCACATAGTTGATTTACACTAAGCAAGTTCTGTTGTAAGCCATCATCAAGTAAAACATCATTAATTAAAGAATAACCATTCTTACCAGTAGTCACAATGCCAATTACCTTACCCTTGGCATTATTTTTAAATGTGACATTGCCATCTTTCTTTTCCTTTAGGGCTTTAAATACCTTCTTATTTCCCATCATGTGCTTTGAGCATCCGTTATCCATATGTTAATCATTTGCTTCATTGGTAGCTGCCAAACACCCCTACACAACATAAGTAAATCATATTTGCTTTGGTACCCAAGCATACTTGAGTCCTAGAGGGTTAGGTTTTGAAGGATCCTCCAACTTGAGGTGCGTCTTCCTAATGTAGTAATAAACATTTATGTGTCCATATTTCATGCAATAGTGGCATTGGAGTTTAGACCTATTTGTCTTTCTCCTATGCATTTCCTTGGTATGAGTGGGATTCCCTCATACCAACATGATGTGTGTGTGAGCATGAACATTTATGAATGCGTGTAGGACTCAATTTTTTGTATGTATATGAATGAGCATGCCTTTTATTGTACATGTATGTATGGTTGGCCTTCCTAGAAATAGGTTTAAGGCCTTATTGCACCTTTCCATTACCCTTAGGCAATGGTAGCTTAGTGCTTTGAACACCTTTCTTTCCAACAACCTCAATACTTGAAGTTTAAGTTGTTGATGCCTTGATGAATGTTGTGAGTGAAGGTGTAGAAGAAGAGGCTCCATTGAAGCCTAAACCATGCCTAACTAAGGGAGGTCTTTGTGATACAATAAGTGTATCCAAAGCTTTCTTACCCTTGTGGAGCTTAGATATAGAGTTTCCAAGCTCAATGACTTCACCTTTTAAGGAGTCATTTTCCTTTCTTAATGAAGTTAAAGATGAACATGACTTAGATAGATTCTTCATAGACTTCTTGAGTTCTTCATTTGAAGCCCTCAATTAACTTACAAGACTATTTAGGGATTTGAATTCGTCCTCTAATTTAATGTACTTCTTCTTGTAAATTTTCATTTGTGACTTATACTTGTCACATTTCATGGTGAGACCTTTTAAAAGTTCATCATTCACATCATCTAATTCATCAAATTCAGAATAATAGTGAGGCGAAGAGCTTACCTCATTAGATAAATCCTCTTGAGCCATGAAGCAAAAGATTTGCAACCTCTTCCTCTTCATCTTCTTTACTTAAGCTATCATCCCAAGTGGCTTTGAAACTTTTTCTTTTTTCTATGTTCCCTTTCTTCTTATTCTTTAGCTTGGGACAATCATATTTGATATGGCCTTGCTTGCCACATTCATAGCAAATGACATCATTTGATCTTTCTTTTGGAGTTGGATTTGTTTTCTTAAAGTTCCTTTTTTCTTTCCTTCTTCTAATCATCTCCTTGTTCTTTTTGAAAGCATTGCAAGCTCCTCCTCCTCTTTGTCACTTTCCTCTTTACTTGAGGCTGCTTCTACTTCCTTCTCCTTTGATGAAGACTTGAGTGTTTGGGTCCTCTTTTCTAGTTTTTCTGATTTCTCTCCTTGACCTCTCATTCTCTTCATTTCTTCATCCTTTTATTAAGGCTAACTCATGAGTTAAAAGTTTGCCTATTAGGACATTCGTTAGCACCTTTCCTATTTCTGGGTTGGAGTTTTGGATACTACACACCCTTGCACTAAATTTTTCAAGGGGTAGAGATTTTAGAATTTTAGAATTTTAGAATTTACCTTATGATTGGTGAGAATTCTTCTAAACTTCTACATGTTGGTGACGATTGTAAGGAGTCTATTTATCATGTTTGTGATGCTTTTTTTCTCCTTCATCATAAATAGCTCCCAGTCTGTCACATACATCTCAAGTCAACTAGATTTCACTAAGGTGGTGCCCTCATGATAGTTCTCTAAGGCCTTCCAAATACCATGAGTAGTTAGAAATGTTAGACCCTTCTAATTTCTTCTATTGAGAGAGAACTTAGAAGGATTGCCATGGTTCTTTTATTTCTACCATTGGATCTCTTATGTGCTTCAACCCACTCCTTTCTAGGGATCAATTCCTCACTTCCATCCACCACTTTGGTAGGTGGCTTCCACTTATTTGCAACAATATCCCAAAGGTCTGCCACATCACTATCTATATAGATTTCTATCTTATACTTCCAATGAATATAGTCTGCTCCATTGAGATATGGCTTGAGGTGAGTGTGGATTCCTTCTTATGCCATGATCTTTACTCATACAATTAAGCTTTACAGTGAGACTTGGCTCTTATACCACTTGTTGGCCTAGTGCACTAACAAAGGGGGTTGAATTAGTGTCTAATTGAAAATTAGCAAAAAATAAAAGTGTTTAGGAAGTTAAGAAGGAGAAGAGAAAAATCAACACAAAAGGTTTATAGTGGTTGAGGTGTTGACAAACCCTATGTCCACTTTTCAATTGTACATAATTAGGTATTTCACTCAACTAAACTGACATTTTTAAGTTCACACCAAACTTATATCACTTATGTTTTATGGCTCACATAAAAATCATACAAACTTATGTTTTTAGGCTCACACAAAAACCTCTCACAAGTGCTTTAGATAGGCTCACACTTCAAACTCCTACAACAGTTTTAGAATGTAGGCTAACTCTCAACCTACTTGCAAAGATGTTTATTACTCATACCAAACAATCAATAACACATAAAGAAGAGTAAAATAATGCGTAACAAGTTGGTAAGAGTTTGGTTACTGTTGGCCCTAGTGCACCAAGAATGGGGGGGGGGGGGGGGGGGGGGGGGTGAATTTTGGGCAAAATTAAAATTTTTATTTAATAAAAAACAAAAAAAAAAAAAAAAATAGAAAAAGTGGAGAAAA
>CATIWR010518393.1:0-13447 GCA_949677035.1 Omphalea diandra | reverse complement strand
GTCGAGTATTTAGCGTCTCTGATTTTCCTTTCTCTTGTCGCGAATTCTGTCGTTTCGGTTTCTGCTTTACAGTCTTAGGGGTCACATTGTGTTTGGGTTTTCTGAGTAATGAGAAATCCATCTATTGTTATATATGTTCTGCTCTTTTCATCTTTTTTATTTTAACAGCTATTTCATTAGATAGTAACCAATATATGATTAAAATTATTTTTACTTAATTATCCAAAAAAATAGTGAAATTAGAATTAAAATCTGAATTATACATGAAAATTAAAGTACATTTAAATCATTTTCAAATTGCTACGTGATGGTTATCAATCACAGAGAATAAAAGTAAAATCTTAGTAACTATCTTAGCAACAAAATCTATGTCGCCGCGAATCATCAAATTTGTTTAAGATCCATCGTGGAAAGGTTTTGAGAGATTTCGTTCTTTCTATGTGTATTTGAAATTCATAGCAACAACAGATCCATGAAAGGGCTGACTCATAATTATAAGCTTTTACAATTTGTTATTCAAAATTCAGATTATAATCAATTAGTTCAATGATATCTCAATTCATTCATATAAGTATGTTAAAATTTTTTCTCTTAGATAAAAAATAATCGTATCATTCACACATTTGCTTCTGCATATTGTGTATTGGGCCGATTGTAATTACTTCGGGACCAAAGCTATCTTAGAGTAGCCCACACCTTCAAACATATATCCAATGATATCCAATGACCCAGGCCTCTTCTAGTTTGCTGGGCCTGTCCTAAAATTTTGTAGTTTAGTCTATTCTTCCTGTCGACACGAGAATTGATGACCTTGAACTAATCCATTTGTTTGCAACCTATGTAACGTTTACACGCTTCCAACCTCCGATGCGCAGAAACTCTTAGAAGGTAGCGTTTTCATATTTCAAAAACTCATTAAATTTATCTAAAATGTTTTGGGCTCATTTTTACAATTTTGAAAAATTAAGAATCACGTTTAACTCTAGTGACAAGATTCATTGTTTGTTGTGAGTTTGAAGTTCAAGTTTGATAAAATTTGAAGATGTATTGTAGAAAAAGCAGTTTTTGTATGATTTAATCATTATTTATTATATATATATATATATATATAAGAAAAATATTTATAAATGTATCCTTATATTTTTATATTTACATATTTATCCTATATTTTGTTCTTATATTTTTAAAAATGTCATTTTTTCACATTCATTTCTGTGCTTCTCTCTTGCTATCTGACATCCAACACAAAGACTGTGGTTAGGTAAAATAGTTCCTCAATCCAATAGTTGGACTGACTGGAAGTTTTGATATTGAGAACAAATTATCTATGGATAATTAGAAAGGTAATTTTGTTCATGATTTTAGAGAATGTGTTGTGCTATCTGTCTAACTTAATTTATGGATGCGAGTGTTAGACTAACAATTGAGTGAGTTATTCTTGCACAGTGTTAACCTAACAACTCTCTTCTAATGATAATATTATAACACTAATTAAATATTGCAAAATGTTAAAAAACAAATTGTTTTGTACCTCATTTCTCTTTCTTCTTTCTGTTTCCCTTACCTGCAATGTTTTTAAAGTCAGATTAGAGATCAAACTGATCATGTGGTCGATTTCTGATTCGAGTAGTTTAATTGATTTAACTGATCTGGTTCAGTAAGATATTTTTTAAAAAAATATAAATAATACTTAAAAATATTGAAAAATTATATATATATATATTATACGATAAAGTAATAAATTTTTTTTAAAATTCTAAGTAAAATAGTTTGATCTCTTTTTATCTGAGTTTGAAAACACTACTTACCTGTCCCTTTGTCCTCCAAACTTCAGTTAAAGCTTTAAAAGAGGGGTATTGCAAGCCATTTTTGACCAGCAATATCCCTCCCTCATTAATTTAATTTTCCATTTAAATAAGTTATTTTCACTTAGGTCGAGACTTTAGTTTGTATTGCTCCTCCTCTAGTGAGCCTTTAGATAGGTTTTATGTCTTATTTAAGATTTTTTTTCTCCTCTTTAAAAAATAAATCTACTCCTTAGAAGATTAGAAAAAACCGTAAGAGATTTGAATTCAATTTAATCAGTGTTTAAAGGTGCTATTAGAGATTTTGTACATTTTTTTTTCTATTGTGAAAGTTAAATTGTGTGTTTCTATTAAATATTATTCACACATTATAATTTATGAAGTGTACACTTCTTAGATTTAATTGAGTTTATTGTATTTTATATAATAGTTATTCACTTAGCTGTTTTGGATTCTGATTTTTTTTTTTTACGTTGTATCTCCTTCCATTTCAATAAAACCTCTATTCTATATTTTTCAAAAAAAAAAAGCCGTGAAATTTATAGTAACTCAGTGTATCAATCTTGTGTGGACTAGGCTGTAATATATTCTCTAGCTATTATATTTTGATTTATTGGGTAGCAAAATTAGCCCAAATAGTTCTATTGAACTTATTTTTATATTGTTATTGTTAGTAATAATCTCAAGATTAAAAATTAAAAGAAAAATTCTTTTGTTTTGGCAATTGATTCTAGGATGAAAATTTGTCTACTCCATTATTTTTTACTGTTCTAAATTTAACAGTGTAATTAGTTCTCGAAATTATGCTCTATTTATGTGTTTTCATTACCCACAACGAATCTGAAAATTAAATATCATGTTCGAATTTAAGAACCCTAAAATTAGATTTTTTTTTTGCAAATTTTTCATATGAAAGGATCTAATTTTGAATCCTCGTATTTTTTTTCTGCAAAATTCTGATTTGAGTGGTCTCTATACTGTTTTAAAGTTTGTAAATCCTAATTTACACGAATATCTAAGTTTCATTATATGAATTCCACTATATAAAACATAAAAAAAGCCTTAAATTTACTGCCATAATTATATTATAATATATGAAATATAAAGTTTCATTTCGTATATCAAATCAATTCAAAATTTTGACAAGAAAATTATGAATTGGAGCTTTGATACCAACATAAATATATTTAATTGTTAAAAGAATATATAAAAATGTGGAACCAAATATAATGTAGGCTATGAAACCTAACTTCTGATTAAGCCGTAATGAATAAAGCAGTCAGTCTAGTAACAATGCTAATTAATGCTTAACTGTCTGATTAGTTAATAGAGGACTTTATATAAATATCACCACACCACCATGCGTACCCTAATCCAAATTCTCAAGTTGCTCGTTCACATATTCTCGATACATACGTACATATATATTGGTTTTTCGAAAGAAAAAATTTATTTGCGTAAAGACAAAAAAGACAATAAAGATAGACGTTGTTAATATTTGACAAGTGTTCGAAATTAAATATAACAAATCCTTAATAGATTCTCAAATTCAAGAATAATTTGTATTCCATTTTAATTCTTCACTTCAATTATGCAAGTTCTATTTATGTGATTTATATGCTTTTTTGAATTGATATACACTTTTAGGCTTTGTTTGGTTGGAGAAAAATATTTTTCAGAAAAAGATTTTTTCCATTTTTTTGTTTAGTACATTTAAAAAATTAGTCAATAAAAAATATTTTTCTTGTTAAAAACAACTAAGCCATTTTTTAGATTTTAACAAAAACTACATAAATTTATTATTGCAACTCATATTTGACCACCAATACTTATCACTAATTATTGGTTGTCAATGGTGACTGCCGATAATAAGTGAAATCCATCAAAAAAAATTTATTTTTAATATAATTTTTTCATTGTATTAAATGATAATAGTATATAAATATAAAATATTTATAATATAAATTTTTTTATAATCTTATAAATCAAAAG
Source organism: Omphalea diandra (assembly GCA_949677035.1). Classification (NCBI taxonomy): domain Eukaryota; kingdom Viridiplantae; phylum Streptophyta; class Magnoliopsida; order Malpighiales; family Euphorbiaceae; genus Omphalea; species Omphalea diandra. The sequence continues at coordinate 9,650 of CATIWR010518393.1, read as the reverse complement.
AAAATTAATATTTTTTTATAATGTATTTTAAAGACCAAAAAATTTGTTAATCAGAAAATTATTTTTTTTCAAATAATTATCTTGCATGAAATAAATGGAGTTTTATATGATGATTTTTTTTTATTAAGAGTATATATGTTGTTTTATCTCTTTACGATTGTTTGTGTTTTTTACAGAATTAAATGAGAAGGAGCATACATAGGAGATGAAATTTCATGCCGGTGGATATGTATTGTAATTTAGAGAAATACTAGCAATACTTGTCAATATTTTTGTAAAAAAAATATTTATCATTTGGTTAATCCATATTATTTTATAAAATTTTAATGTTCTAAAGTTTATCTGTTATAATGATTAAAATATTATGTTTAAATATAAATTTTGATTTATTTATTATAATGAGTTACCTAATATAATAAATAATTTTAAAGTCTTTAAAAAAAAATGATATAAATCAATTAAAGAGAGAGTATTAATAAATAATCACTGTTAGCCTTTCTCTATAATTTATAAAGGTAATGATAAATAAAATGGGTGTGTTACACGTTCACGTGAAACTCTCTTTAAGACATATATTGATCTTAATTATATATTATTTCAAGATGGAGAAATAAAAAATAAAATGTATTATTATTGGTCTCTGTATTATGAAAGTGAAATTTCTTCTAAGAAATTTTTTTTTTTAATTTGAATTTTTGCTAAAAGGCTTTCTTTGATCTTGTATGTTATACATTTTTAAAATTTCAAATCTACTGTTGCAAATAAACAAAATTAACAAATAAATTGCTTGATCTGTTTCCATTACATAAAACTATTTATTTATAAGATAAAATAAGGAAAAACAAAGGGAGATAAAACTTTTTCATTACTATGGACTCTTATAGTTCTCAATATTATATTAAAAATCTCTAAATATTATAATACCAAAATTTATAATTTATCAAAACTAGAGTGTTCATTCGAGTTTATGTTTCTCTACTCACTTTAAATATTATAAAGCTAAACTACAAAATTTTAAAAATAATAATAATACATATCCTACATGAAAGTTCTTTAAAGACTTGTTTGTATAGATGTGCATTTGAAGTTATATGCTTAAAAATATATACATATGAAAAATTAATTTTTATTTATTTCAAAAGAGAGATATTATTGAATAAATTCAATGCATAAACAATTGATACCTCATTTATTTCAAAAATATGAGATGCATCCTTTATATTTTTAGATAGATTTCATATCTTTGCAAGTGAAAATTCTATTAATATTCACGTGCCAATTTTATCTAATATCTTATTAGGATTTCTTTCAAATTCTTATTTAATTTGAGATTTTAAAATTATAAAAGAACTTTATGTAGTTTTGACTTAGCAAATAAATATATATTTATATTTATTTTGATGTGTAATTATGTATTCTCTTTTGGGATTAGATACTATTTTGAAAATTTTTTATTGTATTTATAATTTATATTATAGCAAATTGTCTATCATCATGAATCCCATAGATATAACTATTGAATGGGTGAATCACATAAATTATTATGTCATTTATTTATATTACTTTATGATTTAATTTGTTTATATTAGTCAAGTTTTTCCGTTAGCATTTCTCTTTAAATGGACAAATTTTCTAATAAATTTATATATTATAGAAAAGTGACCATTTATGATTTGATTCAAATTCACCAAAAAAATATTATTCAAATTTGATTTAAAAATTTTTTGATCAAATATGACTTGATCCAAACTAGATATGTGGATTAATTGAATTTGAATCAACCTTGATTTTAATTTATATATCAATTTGAATGATTCAATTTAAATTATTAAAATATCTAAAAATGATTTAAAAAATTATAATAATATTTTTTTTAATAAATAAAATTATAAATAACTCAACTCGATACATAAAAAAATATGAATTTCTCTCTAGACTTTGATATGATTACTCGATCCATCTACAATTTAAAATAATTTGACTCAAATATATCCAAAAAAAAGAAGAAACCCGGAATTCATTATACCCAAAAATAATCCAATTCACAATTAATATATTCAGCTCATTTACGACCTCTATATTATTGTAATAAGAATAGTCTCTTCTTTTATATGAATTTCAGTATGTATGATTAAGAGTTTACAAGAACAAATAAATTTAAGAAATAAAAACTATTGTCTTGTTGTCAGAAAAAAATTATATACAATTATATAATATTTGATTCCGTAAATTAATATTAATATATATAATTAATTTTAAATTCAAAATTTGTTTGAAAGTACAATTTGTGATATGTCAAATTTAAAATTTATTTAAAACAATAGTATTTCATTTATCAAGTTAATTAATTGATAAATAAGTGATTGAAATTTGTATTAATTTCATATATAAAATTATCTAATTAAAAAGTATAAATAAAAATAAAAATATACCAAGGGAAATTATAAAATAGACAATTATATAAAATAAAACTAAAAAAAGCATCCATATATTATCTATTTAGGACAAATATATTATTTTTTATGATAAATATTTTAATTTATAAATATTTTAAATCAATATATTAAATTGCAGCCCTCATAGTGCGCAGATTATTGACTAGTATATAATTAATTATGGTTTTAAATTCAGTTTGGTACAAGTGTTTGTCATTTGTTGAATAATTATATTAGCAATATAATATTTGTATAAGGGGTAATATAATATATTTTCATTTTGTCATACGACAAATAAGCTAATAATGCATTTAATTTCTCTAATTAATCAAAGAAATATAGAAAATATTTTCACATAAAAATAATTTAGAAAATTTAATAATATAAAAATTTTTTAATATTCATAATAATCAATATTCATTTTCTTATAAGATAAAAATTTAAAAAATAAAAAATAATGGTCAATAAAAAAGTAAAATTACGACATTTTTATTCTGTATAAAAACAATATTTTTATTAAATTTTATTATACTAATCTAATTATATAATTTTTATTTTATATATATATATATATATATATATATATATATATATAACCTGGAAGAACCTAAACGATAGGCAAATAAATGCGAAAGTGGACATACCGCCGCTGCTGCTCTCACACGGCAACCTCAAGGACCAATACCTCATTAATAGGTTTGTTCGAGGTTTTATGGTGATCAGCAGTGTGGTAGTTCTTAGGTATCCAGAGTTTTTTTTTTTTTAATACAAAATATTATGAAAAATTATTAAAAAGCATTTATTTTTAATAAGAAATTTAATATTAAAAAATTTCATAAAATTAAGTGAAATTTATTTATAAATCTGTATATTCTCACAACATAGACACAATTCATTGACAAATTAATTTTTGATAATTTGATTTTCATAAGAAAATTTGAAACTCTATCATTAACCATTTATGGATTAATTTTACTTTAGCTATATACTTTGAAATTTGATAAAATTTGCAGATATAGTTCAAAAATACTTACATTACAACAAAATAAAAAATTTATCACTAAATTCTCAATTTCTATTGCTAAATGTATTTAGTGATAAGCTAGCGATCAACAAAATTTATCATAAATATCTCATAAAAATTTAGTGACGAAAATTTCATCAATAAATCCATCACTAAATTCGCTTTTTAAATTAAATTTTATTTTTCATTTATTTTCTCTTTTCATGTTTAGATAAAAGAAAAAGAAGGAAAAGTAAATTTTATTTTTTTCATTTATTTTTTTCTTTTCATATTTGGATAAAAAGAAAAGAAAGAAAAATAAATTTTATTTTTTTCATCTATTTTCCTCTCACATGTTTGGATAAAGAAAAAATGAAGAAAAATAAATTTAATTTCCCTCATTCAATTGAAATATGAAGGGTGAAAAGATAAATTTATTATAATTTCATTCAATCATTTCATTTTTTCGCTATTTTAGAGAAAAATAAAAAAATAAAAAATATTTTATTTCCCTCTTATTTTTTCTTTTTCAAACAATAAAAAATTATAACCTTCACTTATTTCTTTTTTTCTTTCTTATTTCACCTCTTTCTAAACAAAAGAGTTATGGTCTCCGTGTTATTTATTTGGCGTCAAAATCAAACCCGGACGTTGGCAGATGCGTGGATGTGGCCACCCGCGTTGGTCAGTCAGTCAGTGATTCGGAAGAATTGCCTACTAATGCCAGACCACATTAATAGGCAGTGGTTGCTGGCAAGTGTTGTCTTTATATATATGATTAAAATTATTTTGACTCAATTATCTCAAAAAAAAAATAGTGAAATTAGAATTAAAATCTTAGTAACTATCTTGGCAACAAAACCCATATCACCGCTAATCATCAAACTTATTTAAGCTCTATCGTTGGAAGGTTTTGAGAGATCTCCTTGTTCCTTCTTCATGTACTTGAAATTCATACCAACAACAGATCCATGTAAGGGCTGACCCATAATTATAATCTTTTACAATTTGTTATTCATCAGTCAGATTATAATCAATTAGTTCAATGATATCTCAATTCATTCCTATAAGCATGTTAAAAATTTTTCTCTAGATAAAAAATAATCGCATCATTCACACGTTTGCTTCTGCATATTGTGTATTGGGTTGTAATTACATCTGGACCAACGCTATCTTACAGTCGCCACACCTTCAAACATATATCCAATGACCCAGGCCTCGTCTAGTTTGCTGGGCGTGTCCTGAATTTTTGCAGTTTAGTCTATTCCTCCTGTGGACACGAGACTTGATGGCCTTGAACTAACCCATTTATTTTCAACCTATGTAACATTTATACACTTCCAACCTCCGATGCACATAAACTCTCGAAAGGTAGCGTTTTCATATTTCAAAAGCTCATCAAATTTATCCAAAATATTTTGGGCTCATATTTCAAAAACTCATCAAATTTATCTAAAATGTTTTTGGCTCATTTTTGAAATTTGGAAAAATTAAGACTTGCGTTTTGATTTTAATTCTAGTGACAAAAGATCCATTGTCTGTTGTGGATTTGAAGTTCAAGTTTGATAAAATTTGACGATGTATTGCAGAAGAAATAGTTTTGTATGATTTAATCATCATTTATTTATATATATATATATATATATATATATATATATATATATATATATATATATATATATAAGAAAAAATATTTATAAATATATCCTTATATTTTTATATTTACATATTTCTCCCATATTTTGTTCTTATATTTTAAAAAAAATGTCATTTCTTCACATTTGTTTATTCATTTCTCTCTTGCTATCTGGCATCCAACACAAACACTATGGTTAGATGGAATGGTTCCTCAATTCAACAGTTGGACTAACTGGAAGTTCTGATATTGAAAACAAATTATTTATGGATAATTAGGAGGGTAATTTTGTTCATGATTTAAGAGAATGACTGCGCTATCTGCCTACCTTAATTTTCGGATGTAGGTGTTAGCCTAACAATTAAGCGAGAGTTATTTTTGCATAGCGTTAGCCTAACAATTCTCTTCTAATGATAATATTATAACAATAATTAAATATTGCAAAATGCTGAAAACAAATTGTTATTTACCTCATTTCTCTGTTCTCTTTTTGTTTCATTTACCTCCAATGTTTTTAAAGTCATATTAGAGATCAAATTGATCATATGGACGATTTATTATTCAATTAATTTAATTGATTTAATTTATCCAGTTCAGTAGGATATTTTTTTAAAAAAAAAGATAAATAATACTTAAAAATATTGAAAAAATTTAATATACATATTATATGATAAAATAATAAAACTATTTTTTTTAATTTTTAAATTTTAAGTAAAAATAATTTGATCTATTTTATCTCATTTTGAAAACACTACTTACCTCTCCCTTTGTCCTCCAAACTTCAATTAAAGCTTTAAAAGAGGGGTATTGCAAGCCATTTTTGACCAGCAATATCCATCCCTCAGTAATTTAATTTTTCTATAAATAAGTGATTTTTACTTAGATCTAGACTTTATTTTGTATTGCTCCTCCTCTAGGGAGCCTTTTGATAGGTTTTATGTCTTCCTTATGATTTTTGTTGTCTTCTCTTTAAAAAATAAATCTGCTGCTTATAAGTTTGGAAAAAACCGTAAGAGATTTGAATTCAATTCAATTAGTGTTTAAGGTGTTATTAGATACTTAGTACTCTTTTTTTCAGTGTGAAAGTTAAAATTGTGTATTTCTATTAATTGTTATTCACATGTTATTATTTATGGAGTATAACCATTTCTTTGATTTGAGTGAGTTTATGATATACAAAATAACACTTACTCAAAACATTAGAACTGATTAATCTCCATTGTCAAGATCAAAAGAGGCTTATGACATAGGTTTAACCAACTTAGTCCATCAATCTCCCTTTTTTTGATTTTGACAACTTAGATTGATCCTAAAAAAAAATAAATGCATGAGTTGTGAAGTAGGGATGGTGAATGATCAAATAATCAAAGAATAATCAAAATATTTTAGACAACAATGATCAAATAATTCTAAGCATTCTAAGATAGAACTTGCTACCCCTCAACTTATGTGTTTCTTATGCGCAAAACTCATTTTCTTTCAATGCTATTCTCTCTCCCTTTGGCAAGATCAAAAAGAGGGTAAGTAGTAGAGAGTAAAAGAAGTGCATAAATTGAGATAAAGTAAACATAAAGAACAAAAACAACAAAGATAACATATAAGTTGCAATCACATAATAATTGAGACAATGAATTGCAAACCAAACATATTTATTTATATAATAAACTGTGGGATCAACAACTTTACATTAAGAGTATAAAAATAAAACAGAAAAAAAAATCCTAAGTACAAACTCAAAGATAGGAGAACTGTCATCATTTCCAGAATCGTCTTAGTTTTCATTATCCCCTCCACTTTCAGCTTGATCACCCTCCTCAACCTCTTGATTGTCCTCCTCTTCCGATGTGTTCTCCCAATCCCCAAAATTCAGAAGATGACAGGGAGGAGAACCTACTTTCTCCTATAAGTCCAGCAAGTCACTGTGTAGGTGGGAAAGGAGGTGAAACTGTCTCTTCAGCATCCTCATCATCTTGTCCAATTTCTTATTGATAGAGGCAAGAGAGATTTTGGTTTTGTGCTTAGGTTGGGGAGATGGAATGGGTTGGGCTCCCTTTTGAAGGCTTGTGAAAACTCTAGTTTCATGGCTCTAAAAGCAGCCAAAGTGTATGTGAAAAAGTTAGGGTGAATGGCTTTTACATTGATGAGGTAGGGGACGTCTAGAAAATTTTAGGAAGGGAGAAGCTTCTTAGTAAGGAATTTTTCATTTTCCTCACTAAGAGTACCCATGTATCGGTAGATGACAATTACATGGGAAGGAAGAAAAAACTGACTCTTTGATTTGGTGCTTATGTGAATCAGCTGATCCATACGATAACGGTTAGTTTGTATGAGTTTATTTTTGATAAGCCAAAAAAGGAAAGCAAGATCCTTTTGGGATACATTTTCGTTACCATGACCTCTTGTGTTAACAAAGAAGTGATGATACGATGAACTAACCAAAAGGGAAGGGTTTGAATGTATTTGGCTAAGGAGGTTTTAGGGTCATGTTTGGTATCGATGGAAATTTTGGACCAAAATCAAAATATATGACATCAAGAGCGAAGATGATGAATGAAATGTCATCTCCGACTTGAAGATTGAATAGGTTGAACAGTTGTTCGAAGGTGATGAAAAAAGGTTCTCCAAAAGCACGAAATACTAACCTGTATTGCCAGACGTAATATTTTGCTCTCTGACTTAGAGTCACGATGCATATGAATTCTTGCACGATTTCTTCATATCTTGGCTAATCAAGAAATATGAATTCGTTCCATCGCAAATTTGAAAGAAATGCATGGATCTTGTCTTTGATTCCCAGCGACTCTAGAAGAAAAATGGAAAGGATTTTGTTTGAAAGGATGATCTTGGAAGCATTCGCTTTGTATTGACCTTTTTCTTCTTTCATTATCCCTTTCATTAAGTATAGAGTCGGTGGTTCAGAAGGCTGTGTCACTGTCTTGCCCTTCTTTGCTTTAGAATCTTTCTTAGGGGCCATTTGTGAACGAAGGAAGGTGTGAAGTTTTTTAGATTAAGGAAGAAGAGAGATGAAGATATTTGGTAGAAATGATTAGAAACACTGTTTGAGGGGTTTATATAGGCCAGAAAAGGGTGTGGAAATGGTAAAAATAGTCAAAAATGAATTAATGATGGAGGGTGATCGGTTGGCAGTCAAATCACATAAATATGTGGCAGTTACCTAAAGTCACGATCGCGACGTACAAGTCGAGACCGCTAATTATGAAAATTATGAGTAAGAATAAAAAATTCTAAGGAAACAGCGCGTTCAACGATCAAAAGATTTAAAATTTGAACAAATTCGCAATAGAGATTGAGAATTGCAACCGCGAATTGATGGTTGATAGCCGAATGTAGAGTACTTATAATTCGCGACCGTGAACCAAGGAATAGCGACCTCAAATTTCAAGTAAGAGAAGATAACTAAGAAAAGATAAGACTTGACTACCTAAGTTGTGATCTACTTAATAAATTGATGTCCAATGTATGCAAATTGGCATAGTGAGACACAATTACACATAAAATTATGACATCCAAAGAGATAAATATCACATGCAACATCCATAGTAATCATTCAATTAAGGAATTACATAACATACAAAAAAAAAATTCTAGAGAGATCCAAATTTCACTTCAGGGAGCTTCCATCAAGCATTCTCAATTCTCTTTTAATGAAGATCATCCTTTCTTCATTGGGAAGCTTTGTGAAAATGTTCACAAGTTGATGATTTGTATCTATAAATTTTAACACTACATCACCATTTTAGACATGATCTCTAAGAAAATGATGCCTAATGTCTATATGTTTGCTCCTAGAATGTTGGATGGGATTTTTGAAAAGATTTGTTGCACTAGTGTTATCACATTTGATGGGAATGTGATCAACAACTTTATCAAAATCCTTTAATTATTGCTTCATCCAAAGGACTTGGGTGCAACAACAACTTGTTGCTACATATTTAGCTTCGGTGGTGGATAAGACAACCGAAACTTGCTTCTTACTAAACCAATAGACTAAACACTCTCTTATAAATTGGCAAGTTCTAGAAGTGCTCTTTCTATCTAGAAGACTACTAGCATAATCTGCATCCAAATAACCTATGAGGCTAAATGAGGAATCTCTAAGATATCACAAACCTAAATGCAATGTGCTATATAGATATTTGAAAACCCTTTTCGCAACATTTAAATGAGATTCTTTATGACAAGATTGAAACCCAACACACATACATACACTAAATATTATATCAAGTCTAGAAGCGGTAAGATAAAGTAGGGAACTAATCATACCTCGATATCTCTTCTCATCAACCAACTTACCTGATTCGTCCTTGTCCAATTTGATGGTAGCACTCATTGGGGTTTTTGCTACTTTGCATCCTTCTATGCCAAATTTCTTGAGAATGTCCTTTATGTATTTGGCTTGATTGATGAAGATCCCTTCTTTGGTTTGCTTGATTTGTAGACTAAGAAAAAACTTGAGCTTTTTCATCATGCTCATCTCAAATTCTCTAGTCATACATTTAGCAAAATCCTCACAAAGTGATTCATTAGTAGCACCAAAAATGATATCATCAACATA
>CATIWR010518253.1:0-13466 GCA_949677035.1 Omphalea diandra | reverse complement strand
GATTTTAACGAGTCAAAACTCGATTTCACCCGATTTTACCACAAATCCGATTTTATATACGATTAAAATCGTTCACGTGATTTTGACTCGTAAAATCGTAAAATCGTACGAGTCAACTCGCGATTTTGACAACTATGCTTGCGATTCAGGTGTGTTTTGATTGGTTTTAACAATAAAATGGGAGATTATTATATGAAAGGTGGGGAAAACAATGGTGGGTTAGGTTATGTACCAAATAAGGTTATGAGAGGTAGTAGTTAGTTAGATAAATGGAAAAAGAAAGAAAAAAAAAAAAAGTGGGAACAAAGTTGGATGGGATTAAGTGGTAAAAGGTGTGAAAGAAAGACATAGTTCGTTCCTTGTGTGAAAGGAAGATGGGATGCAATGTTGTGTAAATTGTTGGTGTATTACAGAAAGAAGGAAAAACCTAAGGTTAAGTGCTAGAAAAGTAAAAAAGAAGAAAACTATTAGATGTCTGTCTCAATTATTATTGAATTAATACTATTTTTTAATAAATGATTTATTTTAAGTTATTATATAGTTGTTTTACTTGGAGCATATATCGATGGGAGCAGTAATAAGACTTATAACAATGAGGCCTGTCTTGCGAATTACTAAGTAGACAGACAAGAAAGTGTCTGATACCACTCGAGCAGTGAAAAAGCTTAGTGGTCTTGACAGTACTAAGGTAAATTTCAATTTTTTTGGGAAAGTTAATTGTCGATGATTTAAATATGTAATTAATTTAATTAGTAGTTTCAAACTTTTCGGTACTGTTGTGTGAACTATGCTATGTGGGTTTGTGTGACATGTGAACTTCGTACATAGGAACCTAATTATTGGTTACTACTATATTCAGGTTGAAATTTTGAAGTCATCTTCTTGTTGGAGTCATTCATGTGTAGATCCAGATTCAAATGTCGTAATGGTCCGATTTCTTAATCTATGATTTTGATACTCTATTATGTGTGCACTATTCATAATTGTGTGCTAATTACAAATTGAATTTGTTGTACAGGTTGAAAAAATTTCTATAATTGTTGAAAAATTAGAGTGTTTAGAAGTTACACTTGTTGCTGATGTCTAGGCCATTAAATGATAAAACAGTTAGCACAAAGAATTGCTTATTGAGGTTCTAAGGGGCCAAAATAATCATCTTATTAATTCCAAATCATGCCTTTAATAGGTTTACATCAAATGAGGGACATTGTAGGGATGATAAGGTTCAAAATTGTTCCACTGACACAAGTGTGACATAGAGATTGTTTAATCAACAAGTAAGTGTTGATTTAGGGAATCGTGATGATCCTCTATGTACATGTTTACCTAATTTTTTTTAGGTCGTAGGGATAGAGGGAAGGGTGGGAAAAAGTCTTCTTTTTTACTTAATAAGGAAACATCACATGATAGAGGAAATGAATGTGAGGATGAAGTGTATAAGTTATTGACTGATAAGAGTTATTTTAGTATATATTTTAGATTATAAATTGGGAGTTTCCCTTATTTTATAGTGTTTTTATTTTAAAACAAATTAATTTTTTTGTCTTTTTATGTTTGTGCAAAAAATTCTCAAAAAAGGAGTTAAATTACAATTTTCAGTAGTGTTGCATTGGCAATTGCGTGGCCTATGCGTTAGACTATGTAGAGATGCAAAGTTGACCAATTAGCAGAACAAATTGCATAAACAGTTAAGTGTGTGAGCTATTGCATGGGTTATGCATTGAGCCATGCGAAAAGTCAGACTAGTTTTTGAAACACAAATTACAAACTGCTTTTTGAGGAGATTTGACCTAATATGGATAGAGATTTTGGATCCAAGATCTACACCAAATAAAAAAGAAGATTTTGCAAAGGTTGGAGTCATTTTCTTTTAGTTCCATTGTTTTTGATAGCAAGACTTTTCTTTGAAAATTTTTCTACTCAATTCAATAGATTCTTTTTTCTTTGTTTCTTTTTCTTCTTTTAGGATGAATTAATTCTTCAATTGATCTTATACATATGAATGACCACGTATGTGCAATGTTTGAGATTCTAAATCATAGAGTTTTTTAACATATTAAACTAGAAGGATATAGTAGTGATGGCAAAGGTTTGGGCAGTGACGTATATAAGTGTTCTGATGAGGATAAAGGTCAACAATTAAAGGGAAATTGTAGGATTGATAAGGGAAAAATGAAGTCGGTGAAGCAGATGGTCTTTCTATGTCTCCTATATTCACCGTAGATGTACTAGATACAAACAGTGGAAGTGATAGGGGAAAGTGTGGTCTTGATATGGAGAAACCTTGTATCATAGAATCTGAGGGAAATAAGGAATTGGCTGGTACGAAAATGAAGAGGTATCATATTAGATAAACATTGTCACAAAAGTGAAGTATGCAAATGATGCCACCCTGCGTAGCAATCAAAGACGCAAAGAAAAAGCGAATGAAAAAAATCTGTTGATGAAGGGAGGATGAGGTATGTCAAGTTTGAATACAGCAGACAGATTTAGATATTGTAATACCATGTTTATATTTATGATTTGTGTTAGTAAGAAAAATCATAAACTATTATCATGTAATTAGGTCAATGACAATAATGTTTTGGTAATGCTTTATTCTTGTAGGGGAACCCAGACCTGATTAAATATGTGGAAGACACTTGTCTACAAAATGGTAGGTAAGATTAGTGCACAATTTGGCAAAGACTGTTCTTCGACTCTGACATAAACGGGTAGGTTGGGATTGTTTATTTGTTAACCTTTTGCCTCTTTTAAATGTCTACCTTAATTTAGATCATAGTTTAGTAGAATCATTTGTTATTGTGGGTTTTCGTTTGCTCTCTTGTAATCATCTCGTTGGTATATCTAATGACTATCATTGTTAATCTTATTTGTATAGCAAAATAGTTGTTGTTACGAAGCTTCATTCATTTAGTGGATCCTACGGCAGCAGGTCTCTTATTAATGGGGAGGTACTTACCACAGCTACCTTTCCTTTTAAGTTTCATTCCCAAAATTATTAGATTAAGCATCCCATCACTATGTGCATCCTATAAGTGTTATGCTGATGTGGATTTATAATTGTGTTGTGCAGTAATGTTGAGATCGCAGATATTGAATCTCTGGACATTTATTCTTTGTGATTAGGTGATTGACTGTGTGATTGATTTAGTTGATGAGGATCAGTCGAGATACCCACGTCAACGGGCTGTTTGGTTACTGCCCCATGCGTTTGTGGTATGTACCTTATTGTTCATGACTAATTATGCTATTAAGCATGTACTATTTTTTGTGTTCATGATGCATGTTAAATTATTTCATTAGGTGCATGAGTTTCCATTATTGCTTTTAGTTAGCAGTCTTAGCATTGAATGTAATGTCTAACCAATATTTCTGTGCAACAAGGTATTGAGGGACTTACAGTTAAAAATTTTAGTGATTCTACGTGCCAAGGGTTCTATAATGACTATTATAATAGTAACTATTATAAGGACAATAAAGTAGCTAATGACATTAACTTCCTATCAAAAGGTATGTACACAGGTGCTATCATATATATACCATATTTTGTTTAACGATTTTTGATGTGTTGTTTATCTATATAGTTGAATATGTATGCATGGTCTTGGTTCGTTATTGTCTTCATTTTGTTACCACTACCGTCTCAATTTCGTTGATAGACTTCTTTCCAGGATTAAGTTACTTTCTTCTTAATTTGTTTCTAGCTTGTCTTCTTTTTGTGGGCAGCATCACCTAACCATTGGTTCCTCTGCATCGTGGATATTAAAGAGCATATGATCTATTGCCTGAAAAGAATGACAATCGTCGAAGGAAGTGTGTTGTGTCTATGGTAATGCAGTGATTACAATCGAACCAAGACCATGCATACATGTTGATAGCACCTGTGTTTTAATTGATATTAATGTTGTAGTCATTGACGAGATTAATTTTTTGGTTTACAAATGTAAATGGATGGGTAATATCTATCTTTTTCTGTTTTCTGTGTCTTGGATACCTATTCAACAAAATGGGTGTGTTTCTTTGTTCATGTTTAATTTATGTAGTTATGTGCCGCAGCTACATTTTTTGGACAATCTATTGCGAAAAAAGTTTTTGACCCATCTGGCCACATTGATTGAGTTTTTACTGATTTTGAAATAATGTCTATGGATGTTGCGAGGCAAGTGGACTCGTGAGTTGGTTTATTCATATTTATGGTGTGGTTTACACCATTTTGTTTGATATGTGTTTGTATGTGTTCTTGTGTTCATCATTTTCATATACTGCAGACACAGTTGTGGCTTATTTGTTTATGATACATTCGAGGCATATCTATCAATTCATTACATGAATGTATAAGTATTCTTTCGGGATCATTCTTTTCTTTCATTTATTAGTTCACGACTACTAATTTTGGAAGGGTTTGCACATAGACTCAAACTATTCATGGTGATGAAGAGCGGACGGCTCTTTCACTAAAGATCTTGCTACACAAAAATAATTGTGTTAGGGAAACCTTTACGTAGATTCTGCAAAAAATGTGAGCAGTCCGCTGTTGGACGAGTCCGCTTGATGGTACACGCATGGAGTTGATGCATTCGAACTGCGATTGTTTATGACAATGACAACTTTGATGTCGCTTAGGATTATTTATGTCTTCATACCCTTCAACTTGTTTTCATTGAATGCACTGAACATACCATCTGCATAGGCATTACAAACTTATGCGGTTTATACTTTATTTAAAGAAAATGTGTTGACCAATTAATATAGTTTGAGGCGGAACAGATAAAGTGATGCATTGAAAGCTAGTGGATTTTACTCTTATCAATTTTAGTGACCATGAACAATTCAATAGAGGTGTCGGTGATTACACTTAATTTCGACCACTTTAACATGGGTTCTTAAAAAATTTGATTTTCTTATCTGGTTGGCATTCTGATATCTATATTTTGTGTTAAGATATGATTTTTACGTGTTATTTAGTACCTCCACCCAACCAATGATCAAAAGGAAAAGTGCATGCGTAGTGCTGAGCTTTACCTGCACATGTGTTGCACCTAAAGCTATGTTTGACAGGCTTGGGTGATATAATATCCTACACAGATTTTGTTCTTATAGGAGCAGAAAGTCAGCAAATGAATGAATATATTTTGTAGCCGGAGTGAAAAAATTTTGTATCCAAAGTAGACATCCCGAATTTGTTCAAATGATATACTAAAAATGAAAAAAAAAAAAAAATTCAAGTTCTGTATACAAAGTTAACAAAATTCACCAAGCAAGTAGCTATCTGGGTCTCCCAAATATGATAGGGCGAGATAAGAAGAGATGTTGGGTTATATCAAAGAGAAGGTGGGAGGGCATATTCAGAATTGGAGGAGCAAATTTATTTCTAGTAGAGCAGGGAAGGAGATTTAATTGAAGACAATAGCTCAAGCAATGCCAAATTATGCTATGAGCGTTTTCTTGCTGCCCATGGATCTTTGCAACGAGCTTGAATGATTAATTAGTGCATATTGATGGGCAAATAGTAATAATGGGAATAAAGGTCTTTCTTGGATGAGCTGGTCCAACATGTGCAAGCATAAGCACAATAGTGGGTTGGGATTCAGAAACGTCAGGGACTTTAATTTTGCTTTGATGGGTAAGCGAGGGTGGGGAATGCTCACAAATCCAGACTAATTAATGGCCAGAGTTTATAAGGCGAGGTACTTTCCTCGTGGCACCTTCCCATCTGCTCAATTGGGTTCTAACGCAAGTTATATTTGGCGCAGCATTCTCTCAGCCCAGGAACTAATTAAGGTTGGCAGCTATTAGAGGGTAAGGAATGGCAAACAGATTAGTGTGTTGAATAAGCCTTGTCTAGCCCTTTTATTACATCCAATAGACCTGAATTGCAGGGTCAAAGGGTTAGGAGTCTCGTGGAAGTGGAGGTACAGTGGTGGGATGAGGATTTGGTCAAGGAGTTGTTTAATGACTGCGATAGTTCGTTATTTCTAGCTAGTCCTTTAAGTTATGCGAAGAGAGTAGATCAATAGCAGTGGAGACAAGGTAGAAAAGGTAATTATACGGTCGAGAGTGCTTATCGTTTTCTTAGTGATTTGACAGGGAATTAATTCTATGGTAGATAATTTTAGGTTTTAGAAGAAGATTTGGAATTGAAAGATTCCTCCAAAAGTGCAGAATTTCATTTGGAGAGAAGCTATAGGGTGTTTACCTACCAAGCAACAACTTCATCTGAAGCAAGTGTCGGATGAAGTTCAATGCCCAGTTTGAAACGCACATCCTGAAGCAATTCTGCATGTTTTAGCGGTTTGTCCTTTTGCTAAGGATAGTTGGAATTGTTCTCCAGTTGTCTTTTTGTTAGAAAGTGCTAATAATTTTCTTCAATGCTTAGAGCTGATTGTCCAAAATTGCTCTAAGGAAGAGGTGGAGGTGCAATGTTGTGCTGGAGTGTATGGCTGCATCGTAATGAGGTGATGTGGAATCATGAATTTTCAACTCCTCAAAGTGTTCTGGTCCGAGCAAGCTGTAGCTTGGAACAATGGTGTGCAGCTGAAATCAATGATAAGGGGTCTCCTGCAGGAAGGTTGTTAAGTAGCGAAGGTGAGCTGTTATGGGCTAGACCAGAAACGGGATGGTTAAAAGCTAATGTAGACGCTGCCATATTTGGTAGTGATGATAGAGTGGGTTTTAGCTGTGTGATGAGAGATCATCTTTGGCGTGTTTATTATTGCGCATTCTCACTGTTGCGGAGGCTTGTAGCATAAGGGAGGCACTGAGTTAGATCAAGGAGAAGCAATGGCAGCAACTTATTGAATGAGGTGCTCTTTTAATAGTTCAAGCCATTCAAAGCCTAGAAGTTTATGATTCTACATTAGGCTTAATCATTCAAGATTGCAAACAGCTCATTTCGGAATTAGAATCTATTGTCATTCGTTTTATTAAACCATCTATGAATAGTGTAGCAAGGGCTGCTTATTCTATGTCAGGTTGTGTTATTTGGGAGGATGGTAGTCCCAATTTTATTCTAATGTACTAGCCAGTGATTGGTTTGTTAATGCAGTTCAATATTCCTTTTAAAAAAAAAAGTTAACAAAATTCTGTCTCTAAAATATGTAGCTAAACACAGTCTATATTTACTATTATCATCATACTCATGTTGGACTCATTGATACTTTTTTTTCACACGAAGAAAGTGAACCAAACATATAAAGAATTTAATTGAAACTATACAAAACTTAAATATAAATGTGAAAAAATTATGTATCCAATGTCAAACAAAAAATAAAATTGGCAAAACAGATCACAAGGAGTGACAACATTGTAGATATTGCTCCTCCAAACAACTATCACTGCTCGTAACAAATTGCTTAGCCATTTATCTATATAAGACATGACAAATTAATTATGAAAAAGGTTGTTACATAACATCTGCCATTGTTAATAGGATAGCGAGATCAAGTGATTGAGATAGAGATCACGATGGAAATATTTATGCTTATTAAATCCATGGAGCAGTGATATGTTTATCTCGTAGCAATAGCTACCGCCATATCGATATATTGATCGTGTTTTGCGTACGTTTTTTGTCACTTGATATTGGTTAAATTTTATATCTTAAAAAAATTGACCCATGTACCAAAGCAGGCTCTTATATAATAATATATCTATTAAAGTTGCATGTATTAACACTAATTCTAGACCAGTGCCACCCACCTGATTCGTATTAAAATGTTTTAAACAATTTTTTTTATTTTTTTATTTAAATATTTATGATTTATACATTATTGGTGTCATTATTAATAAAATCTGAATCTTAATTTATTTTTAAAAAAGCCTTTTTGATTTTTTGATTTTTTCATCTTTTAAATTATACATTATTTGTTGTCACTGTTACCACAGTGGTGCCAACAAAATCCTCCCAGTTGTTTATTTTAATTTTTTAATTGTCTTTCTTAGTTGCATGTTAACAATTTATACATTATATATATTAATTACCATTAGTATAATTTATTTTCATAAATTTCCTTGATCTATATTTATTATACCTATCACTAAATTTAATATAGTAGTAACATTTCATTTCGAGTTAGTATACTAACTATAATTATTTTTTTTCATTATCATATTTTTCACTTTTTTACCTACAATTTGTTTATATATATATATATATATATATATATATATATATATATATCATGTAAAATGATTTTTTAATACATATTTACTTAATTTTTACTTATTAATGGTAGCACTAATTTTTAATGTAACTACAATCTAAAATTCCTTTTTATATACATTACTATGAGAACCAGATTCTGAGCCTTATAATGCAAGCTCAATGATAAAAATCATTGAGATAATTCCTCATAATGCAAGGGAGAATTGCAAAAGGAAGATGGATAAGACCTTGGAAAACCTTGAAGCAAACCCCAAAAAACTAAGCCCAAGCCCACAAAATCCAAGCCTATGAGCTGTAAGGCCTTGTTTAGAGGGTTGTACAACACACTCCTTGGTTGTACAATCATGGCTTAAAATCCTAAACCTAGGAAGGTTCTGGAACTGATATCCTCTTAAACTCAAGGATGCATAGCCAAGCATAAAGGTTGTACAACCCTACACTTGACTATACAACCCACTCATAAATCCTAATTCTGAAATTTCCACAGTTTCTTCTATGATTGGACAGAAACAAGATGTAACTAGAACCATTCCAACCTGTGGTGCAACCTTCTTTTCCTATAAATCCCCCACCAATTGAGAGGGGAGGGGGGGGGGGGAACTCTACAAAAATCTCTCCATACATCACACTTACTCTAGAAAATCAAAATTCTTGCTCCTTTAAACATGATCCAGGGTAGAACAAGTCCTTAATCTTACATTCTTTAGCATTCCTTAGCATTTTGGAGGATAAAAATCAAATTGTAAGCCTCTATGGGGCAAATAAATCATTAAGAGCATATAAAGAGACCCTCTAAATCCTCTTCACCTTCTCTATTCTTTTCTCTTTTCTGTTTTGGATGACCTAGAAGAGGAGGATTGTACAGACTTGATGTAGTTTGTACAACCATCCTGTTGGGCTGTATAGACCTTAAAATGGTCTGTACAACCTTCTTTTGATTAAGGAGACATTGAAAAACTCTTTCTTTTCTCTTTCAAATTTCTTTTTTAAGTTATTTTTTTTTATGATTCTTGGGACTTCCATTGACAAGATAGGGAAAGGGTTTTCATAAATAAGGATCCCTATTCATTTAAATAATGGAATATTGGTTGATTTTAAGGTTGTTTTTCATGGTTTTCAATGCTCTAATGCTTTTTGTTCTCCTATCTTATGCTTAATGTGACATCAAAGCTATTATTTTGATTAAGTTTTGGTTCTGATCAAGTGAGGAATTTTGGTTCCTAGGACCTTAAGAGCTTTGTTATGGGTATGCTTGCTTTGGTATGTCTTCAAGTTTGTTAATGGTTTGCATTTTGGCCTTGAGATTTTCCCCCATAAACAAGCATTCTAACCCTTTAATGGTTAGTAGTGCTTGTGGATGCTAGGCTCTTTGAGAGCTATAAGGAGGAGGGTTTCATAACCCTAGGATTCCTCCTTAACCATCTTTGCCTTGGGCCATCAAATATTCTCTAAAGTGACTTGCATTTCATATTTATGATTATGCATGCTTTATGATCACTATTTATATGTTTCTTTGACTTTTGTCATGTTGTATGGTTTATGTGGTGTTAAGATACTCACATTATGGACTTAGAAATATGTTTATATCCCTTAGCATTAGAGATATGGTAAGATGTTGAATGTGAATTTGGTTTGTTAATTCTTGCTTTCTTCAATTTGTCCAAGTGTTTAGTTACTAACTTTGTGCTTTGTTGGGTGTAGGTGATCTTTTAAGTAAAGACCATGAATCGTGGTCTTGATGACTATCTTATGATGGTCATATGTATGATATGTGACTGATGAGTATGCATGATGTACTCCATGCCATGTTACATATCTTGTTCCCTTTTGTGATGGATATGCATCTCTTACCCTTTGCATGATGTATGAACCCCATCCTTTTAGGTGATTATGCATGAAGTGGATGATGATTTGTATGATATACCCTATGCCATGATGCAGATACCTCCTCCCCTTTTGATTGATTGACATGATGGATATGGATGGTGTTAGTAACATGTTTACGCACGTTAATTGGACTAATTAATAACATGGCTAAAGTGATAAAAGTGAACCAAAGATGCTCGAAGGATGTATCGCAATATCCAAACAGTTTTGGGGTGTCTAACTTCTTCCCTAAAGTCATTCCTAATTTCCAAACCTAAGCTTTGATGGAATAAAGTTGAAATGGGCCTTCTCATTTGACTTAGCTTAGGTTCAGATTTTGCTTTAGCAGGATTCTTATCCCATCCAAAGTTGGGTGATGACCCCACATCTCCTAGGGATGATACCAATGTATTGTCTCACCTTGGTCTCCTGTTGACTACCATTTGCAAAACGGGCTTCAAACTTGCACAAAGCTTTCCTTGGCCCCCTGTTGACCACCATTTGCAAAACAGGTTTCAAACTTATACAAGGCTTGAAGGATCCCTCATTGATCCAAACGCGTGTAACAACTTGGGGTTTTACTAATGTAACACCCTCGTTATCTCAACCCCTCGTTGGTTGATAAAAGAATGGAGTCACAAGCAAGATTTCACATTTTTGAACGAAACCCAAGGCGCTCATAATGGTGACTCCACTAAGGACTTAAAATTGACTTCGCATTGAATTTATGGTTCATTTTACAACTTTAACCTTATTATTAATTAATCCATTTGCATTCATGTAGCCTTTACACTTTACCACATGCATTAGGTCTACCCTTAGATAAACTGATGGGTTCTCTAAACTTAAGACTTAAGCTCCATTTGGGCTTAGGAGATGGTGAGTGTTGGACTAGGGTAGTTAACCCTAAGTTTTTTTTACCTCTTTTGATCTTGACAAAGGAGATTGATCATGTCTAATATTTCAAATTAGTATTGTTTTGCAGCCTTTAGTTTTTATCTAAGTTGGAAGTTGGATGTAGCTAAAAAATCTTCAAGTATGAAAAGTGATTTCTAAATCGCGACCGCTACTTTGTATTCGCTATTGTGATCTGTGAAGAAGCTTGCTAGAAAATAGACAGGCGAAATCACAGAGCTATTCTTGACCTCGATTCATCCAAATGAAGGAATCCAAAATTGACAGACGAATTCACGGTGTGCGTCATGCCCTAGTCGCGACCGCGAATTTCAAAGTGACTCAAGAGGGGAAGCAAGTCCACAGCCACAACATGACACGTGTCCCAGCAGACTGTTGGATGTCAAATTTCATGGAGGCATCTTATTAGTAGCGACCGCAAATCGTGAAGAAGAAGATAACCATTTTTGTCAGACGAATTTGCGTCCTATACAAGAAAGCTCACGACCGTGACTTCTGAAAGTAGGTAAAAGGCAGTAACTATATTTTTCTGGTGAACTAATCACAAGCTGCCACGTGGACTAGCCGTTAGACACAAACATGATTTTCCTTCAAAAATTTGGATTTCGCAACTGCTAATGAGTAGTAGCGACCGCGAATTAAGACTGTCAAACATTTAATGCAAAATCTGTCAAGCATGTCTCAAAGATTTGATGAGCTATGATCTGCAATGTCTCTTTGGTGAAGTTTGGGTATAAATACTCAACCAAATAGTCATGAATAAGGTTACTAAGAAATTTATTACAAGTAATTTAAGCTCTCAATCTTTGCTACTCATTTTCTTCAATTTTCTTTATGAAATTGTAAGTGTTAGGTGTGAGCATTAAACACCAAGTTGTTAGGTTGTAGTGTGAGCCTGCAAAAACACTTCAAGATAGGTTTAAGTGTGAGCCTACTGAAACATTTGAGTGAGGTTGTGTGTTAGCCTAAAAACAGATTGTTGTAAGGTTATGTGTGAGCCATCAAAACACAAGTTATACAAGTTGGATGTGAGCTTGAAAACACCTTGAGATAGTGAAATACCCAATTGATAAACTAGGGAGTGGACGTAGGGTCGATTATACCCGAACCACTATAAATTGTTATCTCCATTCTACTCATTCTTCTTCCCCTCTTCTTTGTTTTTGAAATTTTTATACACTAATTCAACCCCCCATCTTGGTGCCAAGGGACAACAAGTGGTACCAGAGCAAGATTTTCACAAATCAAACCTTCATTGGGTGAAACAAGATCATGGCACAAGAAGCAATCTACTCACACCTAAGGCCATATTTTGATGGAACCAACTATACTCATTAGAAGTATAGGATGAAGATCTATATTGACATAGATGTGGTGGACCTTTGGGACGTGGTAATCAAAGAATGGAAGCCTCCTACCAAAGTTGTGGATGGCAATGAAGAATTAATCCCTAGGGATGAATGGGTTGAAGCTCACCAAAGGTCAAATGGCAAGAACAAAAGGGCAATGGCCATTCTCCTAAGCTTACTTTCTAAAGAAGAGATTGGGAGAGTGCAATATTGTCAAACCACACATGCCACATGGAAGACTCTAGAGAACTATCATGAAGGCACAACTCTAGTGAAATCAAGTCATTTAGAGATGCATGTCACCGAATGAGAACTTTTCATGATGAAGGACAACGAGAACATCACGAAAATGACCAACCAGCTCTTGTTCATTATCACCAATATGAAGAAGTTTGGAAGAGCACTCACAAATTATGAGGTAAACACCAAAATCCTTAAAACTCTTTCACTTGACAAATTTGGGGCTAGCGTGTGCAGTATTCAAGAGTCCAATCTGGAGATTGGAAAGGTCCCAATCGATGTGCTCATTGGCAAGCTTTTGACTCATGAGTTGGTTGTTTAAAAAGATGAGCAAATAAAGAAGCTAAGGGGCCAAAGTGAAAAATCAGAAAAGAGAACCATGGGTCTCAAAACTTCAACAAGAGAAAAAAGAAGTAGACCTCTCCTCAAGTGAAGAGGATAGTGATGAGAAGAGCTAGCCATGCTCTCAAGGAGAACCAAGGAGTTGATAAGGAGAAGAAAAGAAAGAAGAGTCTTCAAGAAATCTGCCCAAAGTCCAAAGGAAAGAATAAATGATGTCACATGCTATAAATGTGGCAAATAAGGAATGTCCAAAGATAAAGAAGAAGAAAAGATGGGACAAAGAAAAGAAGAAAAGCTTATCCGCCACTTAGGATGATAACTCAAGTGAAGATGAGGACGAAGAAGAGGAGGCTAACATATGCTTCATGGCTCTAGGGGACTCTTCACAAGAGGTAGGTACATCTTCCCACTCTAATTCTGTTTATGAGGTAGATGATATAGATGAAGAGCTTTTAGAAGCTCTAACTATGAGGTGTGACAAGTACAAGTCACAAGTTAAAACCTATAGGAAGAAGTGCTCCAAACTAGAAGATGAGTACAAGTCTTTAAATGAGCTTGTAAATGAATTGAGGACTTCTAGTGAAGAA
>CATIWR010518243.1:0-18314 GCA_949677035.1 Omphalea diandra | reverse complement strand
TTCCTTCAATGCCATCACATGTTTAGCCTGGTAGCCAAGGCTTTAGGTTTCATGGAAAGAGATTTGGATTTGAATATCTGTTTTAAGTATTGTAGTGAATTATTTTAAATATATTTTTTTGAGCTTTTTTTTTTTTTTTATCACCAGCTACATATGTATATGAAATTATCCGAAGGAAATTTACTTGAATCCAAAAATATATTATCATAATATCAAAATATAATTTCATTTAATTTTATAATTAGATGCTAAAGACTCCGAGATTATAATTAGACATAAATAAATTGATAGTTACCAAACAATATTTCATTTGAGCAAAAGTGACCTGAGCTTCAACAACACAAACCTTTGTTGGAACCAAGAAACTCTTGTCATAATAAAGACTAGTTTGACATTTTAAATAAAGAAGATCTTCACAGGATTCACATTGCAATCAAAAGGAGCATTTCATAGGTAATTCTAAGATTATCAAATTTGCTATTTCAACCTAAAATTGGTAGAGGATTTATAAATTCGTATTGTAAAATCGTAAGATTTTAAGGTATAATAAAATACCCTTAAAATCTAATTTTATATATATATATATATAATTTCGTATATATCGTAAATCCTACATTTATGTAAATATAAATAAGATATTTTATAAATTTAATATACATAAAACTACATCAAAAATATCATAAAATTCGTATTGTAAAATAGTAAGATTTTACGATATAATAAAATATCCTTAATATATATATATATATAAGTTCATATATAAAGTAAATCCTACATTTATGTAAATATAAATAAGATATTTTATAAATTTAATATACATAAAACTACATTAAAAATATCATAAGAGAACCTATTCATAAGATATTTATAAATTTGATATACATAAAACTACATAAAAAATATCATAAGAGAATCTATTCATAAAAGATATTCAAGTTCATATCCTATATTAGAATATATAAAATAAAAATTAGTTCAAATCCATCAAACATTTAAGTTAATAATATAAAATATACAAATAAAATACTACATGAAATGTTTCAAATAATAGCTCATAATCAAAGACAATTTATATTCAGTTTCAACAAAGGGTCCAAAAATCATAAAATTGTAAAATTATCAAAACAATTTTACTGAGTTTAGAGAGTTCAAATACAATTTTACTTTGAATTTTATACATATGGTGACTTGTTTGGGAGATTTTGACTCGTAAAATTGTAAAATCGTATGAGTCAAAAGGCAATTTTAACAACCATGAAAATTCGCATAAACATAATCCCTTAGTTTATAAGTAGCAATTAAAAATATATAAATAAAGTATAAAAATATTTGTAAAAGATCGATCTCTATCAATAATATTTATCTATTCGTTCTATTCATTAGTTTAAAATCAATCTTATTTTTATAGAGTTATCAACTGGTATGGTGAGAATGAACCAAACTTTCTTTGAGCCATTACTTGCTAGAAGTTGTAGGATACCATCCATCCTTGAGAATCCACATTTTTATAATAGTTGACCTAATTTTCTAAAAGTTAGGTTTACACAATGCAATTGCCTAATAAATAGTGACCACACCACCATAGTCTTAGTTCTAGCAACCTTGCAAATTCCATTAATACAATGAGGCTTATTAACCTAAACACTACCACATCTGAAAACAACTTATTACAACATCACCCACTACCAGCAAATGTCACTCAGGCTCCATCAATGGAAAGGTAGTGGTGGTACCTACATTTTGAGTTGGAGACAACTCTAGAATAAAGCTTTATAACCAGCTTTTTTTTTTAATTAATTAATGATTTCAAAACAAACATGGTAATAAAGCTAAAAAATTTTATGACTCCTTTTATAGGAATGATAACTGGGGCAACTTTGAGTAATTAGGAGAAAATAGTAGGGCAACACTAAAAGAGAAAAAAAATGTGTAAGGCTATAGTATAAAAAGAGGTGAATGGGTAAAGGGATGTTGATCAAATATCCTCTCAATGAACAAAAGGGATAAGTGAATATGGTACTTACAATATCGAGCATTTGAGCAACAAAAGCAAAGGCTCTACACCAGAAGAGCACATCAATAAGCAAGATATAGAAAAGTACATAGAGCAAGCAATACAATGAATAAAAGGAAAGAACAAAACAAAGATTTAAGTGTGCAAAATCAAAGCCTTCTAACACTAAGCATTCTCAATCAAACTATGCAAAAAAAATTTAAAATGCCAAACATAGAATCATATTGAGGAAAAACAAACCCAAAATTCATGTTTCAACTTCTAAAGACACTATAAAGTTGCAAAAATATTTTAACTTTGTCTTGTGCAGGATATTCCTAACCACACTACAAAGAGTGGCATAGGAATAGTACCGCAACCTTACCAAGGGATTAATCAATAATTTTTAGTAGTTAACTAGTCTTTTCAGAGCTAGATCTATCATTTGTATAAAAGCCAAAAAGACCTTACTAGACTTGTATGAAATATTCAGAAGGGACAACAAGAAATTAAGAGAATATGTAGATCACTTTAATGAATTACTAATCCATATAGACCACATAAACCTAAAAATTGCCATAAACATAATAAAGAAAAATTATAGATTAGGTAAGTTATTTGAATCATTATATTTTCAGGCCCTTAACATATATGAGGATCTTATTTACAGGCTAGGCTATACATGAGCTTAGATAAGTTCTAACAGTCATAGAGAGCTAAAGCACAATTGAATAGACTAAAGAATGACAAAAATTAATAAGGATAGACATTAAGAAAAATTTCACACCATTAAATGCTCTAAGAAAAGGCATTTTGCTTTAGATCTGCCAAAAGGGAGAGGAAGTATAACGACTTCTTGGATTGAGCAGTAAGTACGTTGAAATAAAGGACAAGAGGAAGTCCAATGAGTTTCACAAGGATAATAGGCACGACATCAAAGACTATAAGAACCTGAAGAAAGAAATAGAAAGGTTAGTCCAAGGGGTGCCCTTAATAAGTTCACTAAAAAATTAAATGCTTGAACAATGAAAGGCATAACAAAGTAGAACTTGCTAGTATCATAAATGTGATTGCTAGAGGATCAATCTATGTAGACAATTTGATAAAGTGAGCAATCATAAATGTGATTGCTAGAGGATCAATCTATGTAGACAAATTGATAAAACGAGCAAGCATTCCAAGAAAATTTTCCCATAATGATCAATGTCCTAAAAAAATTCAAGGACATCACATTCAACAATGAAGATGGTTTACACATTAGAACGCCATATATAGATGCCCTGGTAGTGTAAGGTATCATCAATAAATATTTAATAGAAGAATACTCATTGATATAGGAAGCTCGATCAATTTGATTACTATTTAGGCTTATCAAGCACTAGGCATATGCACATCAACCTTAAATACAATATTGACCTTGCTTGTAGGACTTAGAGAAAAACATGTGCCTCCACCCCCTTCACCTTAGAGCTAGGAGATAAAGAGGAAGTGGCCACAGTAAAGGGCATGTTCAACTCATACTTTAGTGAATATCATATTTTGCTTTAATCAAAACTAAGTGTTTGGTGTTAATAAACAAATGAATCTCTGATA
The DNA here is from genome assembly GCA_949677035.1 of Omphalea diandra. Classification (NCBI taxonomy): domain Eukaryota; kingdom Viridiplantae; phylum Streptophyta; class Magnoliopsida; order Malpighiales; family Euphorbiaceae; genus Omphalea; species Omphalea diandra. The sequence goes on along the minus strand of CATIWR010518243.1, from coordinate 14,728 downwards.
TAAATATTTTCTCTATTCTAGCATCAATAGGGATAATAAAAGGGTAGGAGGTTACAAAGGCCCATATGATAAAAGGAAATAAAAGAAAAAAAAAAACTTACCCTTAAGAAGAAGGGGATGAGTTAAAAAAGACAACTAAAAGTGTAGAATGAAAGAAAGATGATGCAGAAAGGAGAAAAAGTAAAAATGAGCCCTTAAGAATGAAAAAGAAGCAATTCATAAATATGAAGGCGCCTTTTAAAAGACATGCCTAATAAATGAGGAGTTGTACTTGAAAAAGTAAAGGGTTTGCAATTAAACCACCACTTTCACAATTCACAAAGACATGTCTTTCCAATTGAAGCATTACTTTAGGAAGGTCACTAAACATGAAATCCTTAATCTAGTCTAAGACGGGAGGAAATACTTGATAGATACCAAATTATGCCTCATTTGAGCAAAAGTGACCTGAGCTCCAGCAACTCAAACCCCTTATTTAGGCAAAAAAGCTCCTACCATAATAAAGAATAGTTTGACATTCTAAATAAAGAAAATCCTTTTAGGTTCTATGCTATAATAAAAAAGAAAATTTTCACAAACAATTTGCATAAATATAATCTCTTACCTTATAGTTAATAATAAAACCTACACAAATAAAGCATAAAAACCTTTATAAAAGACATTTAGGATCCTTAATCTATTGCTTATATTTTTAGTTCAATATCAATTTTATTTTCACACAACTATCATTAACCAATCAAATTTATTACCTTTTCTAGAAGATAGTCTAAGCTTAGATTGAAATGTGTAATAATTCAAATTATTTGAGTGCAAATAAACTCATCAAATTATTTGAGGTCTATGATCTATATATCTCAAATATCGAGAATGATCATACAAGGAATGTTAGGTGTCAATTTTATGTTTAAGCATGTCAGTACTATGCATTGTGCATATATACATATATAGCTAGGATGAAGAATGCGAAATGGAGGTATAGCTAGCTTTTCATCCACATTCTTTATGTCATCCCAATTTTGGTAAATATTTTACCTTTTCATTAAGAAAAAAAGAAGAAGAAAGTTTTTGTATTTTCATTGATAATGCAATAGCAATATCAAATTGAAATTGGAAACATCATAATGAATAGTAATAAGGTAGTATAACTTTCCTAAAAACAAAATAAATACTCCCTTTATTTTCTAGCTTTCCAAAATAATAAAAACTTTTAGCTTTTTCTCATTGAAAAAATGGCATTTTCTCTTACTCCTACCATACGAGCTATGCATAATATACATCTTAACTAAATTTCAATCTTAATCCTATTATTAAATCCCACTTATATAACATGAATAACACAGTTATTGTTTTTCTCTTATATACTATCACTCTCTTTCTAAATCTCACTCAACTCACAAATTGTTTTGTAGTTGCTTAGTCATCTCTTTTCTTTTCTTGGAAAATAACTTTTTTTTTTTTTAGTGTTTTAAGGTAATTACCGATATATTCTACTGCAGTAAACCCATTTTCTATTCATTTTTCTTTAATTAAAGTGAGTTATTTTATTCAACTTTATTAGTTTTCATTTTTTTATTTATATTTTAAGAGTTTTTGTTTTAGATTTGTTATTTTATCTCTTCAGTAATATGTGATGATATATTATTGAGTATAATCTCTCAAATTTGTTCTGACATATTATATAAATTTCAGTTCACATCATGTTATAACATCATATCTAGTATAATCTCTATAATTGAAAAAAATATAAAATTATTGAAGAAAATTCACAGTGAAAATATAATAATAATTTTGAAATTGAGTCAATGTGCAATTATTAATAGTGTTGAAGAACAATTTCATATTGTTACTGTATATCATAAAATTATTTTCTTTTATACATAACGTATATTTATTTATAAATAAAAATATATTCTGTTTTTTTTTATAAAAAAACTCATTTAACTCAAACCCACAAAATGATAGTTCTTTTTTATTCACATATTTTACACTTATGATTAAGCTCTTAATTTGAGATGCTAAACTGTTAAGTCAATGACTGAGTTTAATACATTATTTTGTCATAAAAAAATTGATTTTTTATGGGATTTCTTTATGTTATCAATTTTAACATACACATTTAACAATATAATTTAGTTTGTTATATAAAACATTAATAACTCTATTCACTGACGTAAAATTCTTAATAACATAAGCGATAATTTAAAATTCTTGTTAAAATAAGAAATAATTCAAAAATAAAATATGAATAAGTTTTATAAGTTCAAATAAATATAATATTCTAGTTTTTGTTTACTGTTAGTTTCTCAAAAATTTTTTCTTATTTTGCTATGAATATTGTATTTTAAATAAATTAAAATTTTAAAAATATAAACATTTATTTTAATTTTGTAAAGATAATCCACTTTTTATTTTTTGCATTATTCCTTATTTTTTATTGTAATAAGGACATTGTATGGGTACGTGACATGTACCGTAGAAGTAGCCTTATTTTAATTATTTCGGGTGGGTAAAGTCTTTGCTTACCATTGGATCGAATCGTAAGTGTTGATCCCAGACTCGAACGATGAAAAGTGGATCCACCTAATCTACTCCGTACAGAAAAGCACCTTCCACGTGGCGCGAAAAAACCAGCCAATCACGATCACCCCAATTGCAGGCGACTTCCCCGCTTCCCGTCCCGGAAGCCAAAAAGCGATGTAAAAGGGCAAAAGTGTAATATCATCTAAGAAGAAAAATGTTAAAAAAGAAGGAAAATGTATGAAGCTTCGGTGGACGTTGACTCTGCATCCGATTCGCTCTCCACTCCTCCGCTCCAGGAGAGAGCAAAACAACTTTTTGCTGTTAGAGCCAAACGCTCCCTTTAATGGTCAGTTTTCTGCTTATGAAGTTTGGTGGACAGCAGTGAGAGGGAGAGAGAGAGAGAGATCGTGGTGAGTGAAATCTCGCCGACTTTACTGTTCCATCGATTTCTCTGCTTTCCGTTTTTTAAGTTATCGACTATACCCTTCTCCTTTATGCACTTTACCGTCTTGCAGCTTTATTCGACGCGTAAAGTAATGGCCTACTTCTCTTCAAAGCCACGTTCTCACTTCCATAACTTCATTTCATGCTTTCACCCCTCACTTTATTTCTTCTTCTTCTTTTTTTCTTTTTCTTTTTTTTCTAAAGTGATGTGGTGAGATTTTTTTTTTTTTTTTAATTTTCATGAATTTGTAATATAATTTGCATTATCTCAGTAATTTTTTTTTTGGGTTCCAAAAATAGCAACGGCTAATGCATGAAATTCGGGATTTCATTTAACGCATGAGCATTTTTATTAAATGCTAGTGTTTTTAATCGTTATAATTTTTTATATATATTTTTTGGGTTTGTAGGAGTTGCAGAGCTCGAGATTTGAGGAAGAAAGAGACAGGTAGTAATGTTCTTCACTTCCAGATCAGAGTGAGCGCAGAGAAAGAGAACCCAAAAAAGACAGCGTCGTCCCGTAGTAATACCTTATCTTCTCCAGCTCCAGCTCCATGTGCATTGCTCAACGCTCTTAACTCTGTTCACTAACTGTCTCGTGACAGCGACACCGTATTTGGAGGTATGTATGTATGTATGTTTATGAGGGAATGGGTAGGATGGGACCATTTCTTAGCAAAAGACACGAACTTCATTCGTCCAATGGATGGAAAATCATATTTTATGGAATTCTCGTTTTGGCTCTTACTTGGTTTTCAAGCATGGTTGGTGACCACCGTAGAAAGTTTTCTGTTATGATTCATGACATTGCAATTGATAATTGTTGAAGGAAGAAAAAAGAAAGGAAATTTTAGGTTTTTTATTTTCTCCTGGTCACAGTTTAACTACCATTATTATTATTATTATTATTATTATTACCCTTTACTTTGGTTGTCATCTAATTTTTTTGGTGGTTTTGATTATTACGCACGATTTGGATCTCTCTCCTTCTTTACTTCAGTAATTAGCCTTTATTTGATTTATTTCGTTTTTTCAATTGGAGAAATTTTATTTTATTTTATTTTTGGGTGGTTGGTGGTTAAAAATGATGATTTGCTTGTTGTTGTTGATATGACGCATAATTAGAATTTTCATTAGTTACCTATCTTTTGGGGTTAGTTGGATAATAACCATGATTAACTTCTTGTTGCAGGTTCTGTCAAGAGTAATAAAGCGATGGGCCTACTATTTTTGGGCGAAATTCAACAACTTTGCTCTTAACATCCAAACTATCTGTCTGAATATTTTAGGAGAGCAAGAGCAACTAGTGAGTATCTTGACTTCCAGACTTTAATTTTCCTTTTTCAGAATTTTGAAATGATGATCTCATTTTTTGGCTTAATTGTTGGTGGGGTTGAGAAGACCTGAAAAATGGGGTCAGTTGGAGGGGCAGAGCTGCCAATGATGGAGAAGATGCAAACGGCAAGTACTTGTGAGGAGAAGATTCTTGTTTTGGTGAGATTGAGGCCTTTGAATGAAAAGGAGAATGTGGCACAAGAAGTTGCGGATTGGGAATGCATCAATGACACTACCATCTTGTACCGCAATACTCTTCGTGAAGGTTCCACATTTCCATCTGCCTATACTTTTGGTAAGAACATGCTAGTTGAATCTTGCTTACTGTAAAAATTGAAATGAGAATGCAAGGTGTTGCCAACTATGAGGATTGGGTCTCAACTGTTGTGGTGTAATCCAATTCTCTATGTTCTGGTGAAAATTAACTATGCTTGGGTGCTTGAATATCATCATGTCTATCATATGTAGACATTAAACTATTTTTGTATGATTCTGGATAAAATATACGTGGATGTCTGATTGTCTGTTCTGTTTCATATTGCATAATGCTCCACCCACACAAACCTGAACTGCTTAAAGATATGAGAATCCAAATTGTGAACAAAATTGGAATTGGTGGCCCATTTTCTTCACTGCATCTCTTTAATGTGTTACATTTATGTATTTTTCTTTCTAGTTTAATCTAGAGTAATCTACATATCTTTGCCTGCTATTTGCGTGCTGCCACGGTAGGACAGACAGCTGCTGTCTGCTGTCAGATATCACAGCAGACAGCACTATGAACCAACTGTGCCTTTTTGGTTTGCGATGTGTGAATAGCATCATTTCTTACAAATTGTATCTTGGTATGTATGTATTGAACCATGGCTCTCATGTTTGGCTTAACTCTCAAACTTTTTATCGATCTTCAGTTCATCAAACTTTAGAGCTTACTCATAAACAACCTTTTAAAAAGCAGATTTTTTTGGTTAAATTATTATTATTATTATTATTATTCATTTTCTGGGACAGACAGAGTATTTCGTGGTGACTGCTCTACGAGGCAAGTGTATGAGGAAGGAGCCAAGGAAGTTGCTCTTTCCGTTGTCAGTGGTATTAACTGTAAGTATAAAATGACTGTCTTGGCATCTCTGTTATGCTCCTTACAAGTTTTAACGTGCATTTGGTTTTTTCAGCAAGTATTTTTGCTTATGGGCAGACAAGCAGTGGAAAGACATACACCATGATAGGAATAACCGAGTATACGGTAGCAGATATATTTGACTATATAAATAGGGTAATCAAAATTTCTAATTTAGTAATGTTTTTATTACTTCTCAGATTTCAATTAGTCATTCTTGTTCATGAATGGTGATCATGCTTAATTTCTTTCCATAATTTGATTGTTGCAGCATGAAGAGAGAGCATTTGTTTTGAAATTCTCCGCAATTGAGATATACAATGAAGCTATTCGAGATCTCCTCAGTGCTGATTCCACTACACTTAGATTGCTAGATGATCCGGAGGTTGTCATCATTTTTTTCATGTTCTTTTTCTTCTTATTTTGGCAAAGGATTTGGCTAGTTGTTCTAATTAGTTTTTGTATTATTTAGAAAGGGACTGTTGTGGAGAAAGTTACAGAGGAAACATTAAAGGACTGGAATCATCTACAGGAGCTTCTTTCTGTTTGTGAAGGTAAATTGTTGTACTAGTTCCTGCTGTTGTCAGATGATGTCATGTATGTAACTATTTTGTCGCATTCTTGCAGCTCAAAGACGGATTGGGGAGACCTTACTGAATGAGAAAAGCTCCAGATCTCATCAAATTCTTAGATTGGTATGCCATCTCAAATGATGTACTTCAAGCATTTACTTCAAAGCAAGTATTTAGAGTGCCTGATTGGTTAGAGTTGTTGATCTTAGCCTTCTCTTTTTCTCCCAGACAATTGAAAGTTCTGCTCGAGAATTCTTGGGCAAGGAAAATTCCACCACACTTGCAGCAACTGTGGTATGGATCATTTATTGACTGATTATCATTCTCAAAATCACAGAATAACATATTGTGGATAATGGGTGAGAAGTGAAAATACTTGTTTTCTTGTGCAGAATTTTGTTGATTTGGCAGGAAGTGAACGTGCATCTCAAGCATTATCCACTGGGGCAAGATTGAAAGAAGGATGTCACATAAATCGCAGTTTACTGACTCTGGGAACTGTCATTCGCAAACTAAGGTTATTTTTTTTTCTTTTCCATGTGAATTTTTGAATCTATGATAGTTATAGTGCATGGTGGTTTACTTGTTGAGTTTCATATAGATTTTCTTCTGAAGGATGCTGTTTTAAATCACTAATTGCCAATGGTATAATATTAGTTTCTCCTGCCATTTTGTTCAAGATTTATTGGAACTATAAGAATCAACTTGAGAATGTCATGAAATGCTTAACATTGGTAAGCTAGATGATAATGGATTTAAGGTTTAAGTTGTAGTCACCAACTTGAAAATGTTGTTTAATGTTTACTTAAGCTGTAATTATCAAGAATGTCACGAAAATCTTAACCTTATAAGCTAGATACGAGACTGTTGTCTGCTTAAGTTGTAACATTCAACTTGAGAATGTCATGAAATGCTTAACATTGGTAAGCTAGATACTGAGAATGTAGGCACCAACTTGCTTCCTTTTCACTTGTTAAAATGCTAGATTGTGCAATGCAGACTGTTCATGATTACTATAGGAAGGTCAGGGAAGTGTTTGCATACTGCAAATCCAAGAGAATGTCTATAACAACGCTTACGCCTTGGCAGACACACACACACACATACTGCCAAACTGACGTTTTCCAGAACTCCTAAGTTATAGAAGGGAAGTGCTCACAGCAATTTGTTCAGTACTTTCTACACTAATGAATGATGAGGAGCTGCATCCTTTGCTGCTGTTTATTTTATTTCTCTCCAGTTAGTCTGTAGTCTAAACGTTATCAAAGAAAAGGATTAAATACATTATTCCTATCTCATTAATTTGGTGTTGTAATGGATGCAGCAAGGGGAGAAATGGACACATCAATTACAGAGATTCTAAGCTGACACGGTTACTACAGCCTGCTTTGGGTGGCAATGCTAGAACTGCAATTATCTGCACACTGAGCCCTGCACGTAGCCATGTTGAACAAACAAGAAACACTCTTTTATTTGCTTCTTGTGCAAAAGAAGTTGCTACTAAAGCACAGGTTAATGTAGTCATGTCTGATAAGGCACTGGTTAAGCATTTGCAACGAGAGTTAGCTAGATTGGAGAGTGAGTTGAGAAGTCCTGCCCCTGCTTCATCAACCTGTGATTATGCAACATTACTTAGAAAGAAAGATACTCAAATTCAGAAGGTAATAATTTACCTTTGAAACTCATCTGCAAATACTTCCCATGTTCATAATACTTACTGTATGGACAAAAATTAAATTTTATGCTTGGCCAGGTCTTTTCATTTTAGTTATATATATATATATATATATATATATACACATAACACATACAATGTTATTGTGCTCCATTTGTTAGGCCATTTATAGACAGTTTATTTCAGTTTAAATTAATTACTCAATCATAATGTTTGAACCGTTTGTTCCAATTAACTCTCTATGATGAAGGTAGTCATGTCTACTTTATGGAGCTCATCTGATAGATTTTATTGGAAGGTGTATCTGAGACATGTCCAGACGTCATTTTTATGTCATTTCTAGAATAGATACTACACTTGTTATTTTTCTATCTGCATAAACCAGGAGGTCAGGATAAACAAAACTTTAAAGTTAGCATCATAAAGCCTGGCTTAACAAATCAATGACAACAAGAAGTATGGGTTTTCAATGAAGAGTGAAGAAATCTACTTTTTTTAGTGGCTTTTGTATAGCAACTTGGCTGCAGAAATAATAACTTGCACTGTGTATGAATTGCTGGTCCCATCATCATATCATAGACCCTGATGTCTGTTTTGACTTAATGGCTTGGTAGGCCTCAAGTTCTAATGAGATATGGTGAAGAAAAAAAAAACTTGCAAGTGCACTGGCTCACATTGATCACATGAGTTTTTATCATGCAGATGGAGAAGGAGATAAGAGAGTTGACCAACCAACGGGATCTTGCTGAATCTCGGGTTGAGGATTTGCTGCGAATGATTGGACAGGATCAACCTTCAAGAGATGGGGTACATTTATTGCCTAGTTTTTCTTAGACAAAGATTAATGTTGATAATGCTGCTCCAACTGTTAGCTATTTTGTAAATCAGGCTGTGGTTGGTACTCATTCGAATCAGCTAGCAGGGGATGCATGGGAAGATGAATATTCAGTATCAGAATCTTCAGACATCACTGCTCCTCGTTATCTGAATGGAAGTGTCAGAAAGTTCAACAGGAATAATTTTTATGATGAAGACAGTGGGAGCAACATGGAGGAGCCCTACTGCCTGCAGGACAACACTGGGGACCATTCTGTGTATGATGGTACTTCTTCGCTGATGTTAATTAGAAAGAAGATTGCTAGATCTAGTTCATGCCAGAGTTTGGAGGACACTGCAATAGGACCTGCAGAAGATAATGATGCCTACTGCAAGGAAGTTCAATGTATTGAAACAGATGAGAAAAAGAGGGATCACAATTTTGCACTCCATTCCACATCAAATGGTGAGAGTAAAGGAACATTAGCTTTGACAACATTTTGGAATGGTACTACATCTGGGCAAGAAGTATCAACTTCAGCAAATGGACACAGAGAAGTGAGTCGCATGCAAAATGGTTTAACATATGACCTTTTGGAGCAGAGTCTACATCAAAGGACAATAAATGCTCTTGCCAGCCCTGACAATAATGAAACATCTCCACAATCTTTGGCAGCTGATATGTTGAGTTCTGGAGGCATTAATTTAACAAGGAGCTGGAGTTCCCGAGAGAATCTCATTACTGAGGGCACTCCACCCAATGGTTTTGAGAAAAACTTTTCTGGGAGGCCAGAAAGCATCCATAGGAAGTTTCCCCCACTAATTTATGATGACGATGCTGCAAGGTTATCAAGAAATAACTCTCAGTCTTCTCTTGGTAGTGCCTATACAGATGACTTCAGAAGTCAGAGCATTAAAACTTCTGCTGATGGTGAGATACCCAGCATCCGAACTTTTGTTGAAGGACTGAAGGAGATGGCCAAGCAGGAGTATGAAAAGCAACTAGTTGATGGTCAGGTGAGAGTTCTATATACTTTTCCTCCCACAACTGCGCAAGAAGTTGTGTCATGTTGTCTGTTAGTCACACAAAAATTTCTTTTATGACATTGTTTGATCTTCACATGCTAGGTTCAGGAGACAGACCTAGCAGCTCCAAAAGTTGAAAAGAATGCAAAAGATGTTGATTTGGATCCCATGTGTGAAGCATTAGAAACTTCAACTTCTATTGATTGGCCTCTGGCATTTGAGAGGCAGCGGAAAGAGATACTTGAACTTTGGCAAACTTGCAACGTTTCCCTGGTCCATAGAACCTACTTTTTCCTGCTCTTCAAAGGTGATCCAACAGATTCCATATACATGGAGGTAGAACTCAGGAGACTTTCCTTCCTTAAGGAAACACTTTCTCAAGGGAATCAGGCTGTGGGAGGCGGTAGAACATTCACATTCACATCAAGGTTCTCTCTTTCTCCCTCACGTATGAGTGCTTGTTTTCAATTTCATGTAGCTGGTGGACTTTGTAGCCTGTTTTTGCAAAATGCGTTCATCCATTTATCTACTAATTGGTCACTGACAAGTAACAAGCCTTGACTAGTAGCTAGAAATTGCAAAATGCATTCATCCATTTTTGAAGCAAGCTTTTGATGCTGAATTCAGCTTGTGTTTTTAGAGTTCTCTTTTAGTTTTCTTCCATGTTTGCGTCTTCTGTTTCTCTTTTCCACAGCAGCAAAAAGTTCTGCATTTGTTGTCAGTTGCAATATTTGATAATGGAAGAAGAAAATGAGGATGAGGTGTGAGTAGATGACATTAGAAAGATTGCAGCCGAACATTCAAATGGGTTTGAAATTCTTTATTTGGACCCACAAAAATTTTTCTAGTCGCTTAGCAGACTATATTCTCTTCTTGCTACATAGATTCGTATAACATGTTTCTTTTCTTTTATGTTCTATTCTTATCAAATCTCTCTTCCTAACACTAAAATCTAAATCTGGGGAGACAGCAACAAGGCCCTTCGTCGGGAGAGAGGAATGCTGAGCAAGCTGATGCAAAGGAGGTTATCAGAAGAAGAGAGAAAGAGACTCTACCAGAAGTGGAGTATTGGGTTGAACTCAAAACGTAGGAGGCTACAGTTGGCAAATCGACTGTGGAGCAGCACAAAGGATATTAACCACATAATGGAAAGTGCTGCTATTGTTGCAAAGCTGGTCAGATTTGTAGAACAAAGTCAAGCTCTCAAGGAGATGTTCGGGCTTACCTTCACTCCTCCAAGCACAAGGAGAAGGTCCTTAGGCTGGACGTACAGCAAGTCAACTCTTTTGTAGGGTTGTTGTGTGTAAAATGTGCACGACTAGAGGGGTGATATGTTGCATTAGATAGGCCATATAGCATTCTTTACACGACGAGAATATTGGAAAGGATTATGTGATTATTAGTTGTAAAAATTATAGCTTGTATTATGTCCAAGTTTGTACTCGGTTTTGCACATTTTTGTCCATGTTTGTTGCTCGTAGAACAATTTTCATTCCCGTTGTCTAAGCATCACAGTTTCCAATTTCTGCTGAGCAGCAGCGGGTTATGTAAGAGAAATTTGAAATGGAGAAAATAATGATCTGAGACCATTGTCCTAGTCTACTATCAGTGCAATGAGTTCGGAGATGACTGCCAAATATTTTTTTTCGTGTCTCAGTACCTGAAGAGTGAGAAAATGGATTCTAACTAATAATATCAACTATAACATGCAATACATTATTATTTATTTCACAACAATTGCCAAATAAAAAGAAGTCATTAATCATTATTTAGGTAATGTTTAGTTGGTGGAATTTGGATGAAAAATTTTAAGAAATTTATAGATTTGTTAAATACAAATGTAAGTTAAAATTTATAAATTATTTAAAATACATTATTCATCGTAATCCTTTCACATGAAAACTTTTGTAAAATTCATTATTATAATAAATAATAGATTTTACATTTAAAATTTTTTACTGTAAAAATGTCTTCTAAAGTCATAGACTTATTATACATGTTAAATATATTTAATTTTATAAATTACAAATAATTTTTAAATCTATAAATTTTAATAAAATTCTTAAACTTAAAAGATCTGCCATCTAAGTATGACTTTAATGTCTTTTTCACTTCCATCACAAAACTGTAGTTTTAAAATAACAAAAAATGTCTAATACATATATTTTTATTATAGATAATAGATTTGCGCAATGGTGCGAGTTGTATTTATTTATATTATAATTACATTTTTTAAGATTCACTTGATTTATTATAATTTTATGAAAAAATGTGTTCTACCTTTGACCCATATGTATATATTTATGTATATTAAAAAAAAGATTTACTTGGTTTATAAAAAAGTAAATATGTAACATGGGGATGCCATTCAATATTTTTCAATTTAATTTTAATGCATTACATATTGAACAAAATTAGATCTTATTAATATATCATTCTTACAAAATTTTTGGATGAAGTTCAAGCTTTTTACCACAAAAAAACAATTCCATACAAACAATTAATTTTACTATAATTTATGAAGAATATCATACATTGATGTGAATATATATATATATATATATATATATATATATATATATATATATATATATATATATATATATATATATATAGAAAACGACACCGCTTCTTTGCGATTTCATTTCCTCGTGTGTGCTGAAACAAAACAAATCTGTGGAAGTGGAGCAGAAGAGGTCTCGGAGACAGAGAAATGAGCGTGGCATCAACAGCAGCATACTTGGCTCGAAGAGCAGCGCAGAAGGAGAGGGTTCAGATCCTCTACCGCCGTGCTCTTAAAGATACTCTCAACTGGGCCGTCCATCGCCACCTCTTCTATCAAGATGTAAGCAATCAGATCTCACTATTCTTCTCCTCTAGTTTTAAGAGCAGTAATGATCATTATTAATTATCGCTTCCCCCTCCAGGCCTCCAATCTCCGCGAGAAATTTGATGCCAACAAGCATGTGGTTCGTTTTCTTCTATTTCTCTTCTTAATTATTGTCGTTTTCTTTTATAATATGCCGTTTCCACGGATTTTGCAGCAAGATTTGGACGCCATCGATAGAATAATTGCTGATGGTGAGGCTCAGTACAATAAGTGGCGCCATCCTGATCCTTACATTGGTATTTTTTCGTTTGCTTTTAAAAAAAAAAATTTGAAAAAGAAAATATTTGCTTAGATTGTTAGGTTAGTGTCTGTACATTACAACTGTGAGCAGATGATTTTTTAGTATTTGATTATTAATATCTTGAAAAATACAAGAATTTAAAAGGCCCCAACATGATTGTTTGAATACCCTTTTTTTTCAATTGCTAGATTGCTTGTTTACTGAATTTGTATTGAGTGCCATCCCCTTAACTATCTCTAGTAATATGCTTTCCTTGTTTTGCATTGATTATAAAGCTTAGTTTTATCCTTGGAATTGGGGAATTGGTTTGCGTTCCTAACCCTAAAAGTTCAGAAACTTATAACATGCATTGGAGTTGGAGAGCTCATCTCTCTGTTCCGTTCCTTGCCCTGTTGTTGCCTGTGAGATCAGTTGGGGGCTGCACCGTCTTTCTTCAGTACAGTTTCTCATGATAGTTAAGTTTTTTAGGAATATTTGCTCTATTTTACAGCCTTATTAGTTTTCCTGATAATAGGAAGGCTTCCTTGATTTTGTTATGAAAACAAAAAAAAGCTGTACTGCCTCTATGTTACGGTCCTGTAAATATTGAACAGATGAAGTCATGAAGTTATACAAAAAAATGAACATAATAGAGAGACGGGTATATTAGGAGGTATCCCTTTGATTTAAGGCCCCAAAGCAGTCACTTGTTGTAGAAGAAAGCTGGATAGTCACATTCAGGGTCCCTCTTTTCTTGGTCAAGTGAACCAAAGAAATTCAGGATCCCATTTTGCTAGGATAATTGGCTGCCTTTTATTATTATTTCTCTCTTTCTCTCTGTGTGTTTATATACTATTTTGAAGGAGTAGAAAAAACATATTAGGAGTTCGAATCAAAGGCAAAAAAAGAATTATTTGCGTGAAAGGAAATTGACAAATCTAGGCAGTCTTTTTTCATGTGGCACTGATATTTCCTGTTGTAGAGCTGGCAATGCAATTGTCTAACTCGAATATATTTTTGTTCAGTTCCTTGGGCTCCTGGTGGCTCCAAGTTTACCCGAAATCCAACTCCACCTTCTGGGGTAATTGATTATAAAACTCTCATCTTGTTTATATGTGGTTGTATAAATTTCTTTTTACTTGTTATCTTCCCGCCGTTTCTGCTTTTCTTTTCTTTTCTTTTCTTTTCTTAATCAAGGATGACGTTGTTGTTGCAGTCAATCATCTTTTAGTATTTGTAATAGAGGAATTACTAGTTTTGAGTATTGCGTTTGAATTCTTAATTTGCAGCTAAAAATGTATATGTGGAAATTTGAAAAAAGGGCCAGTATTGTTATTTTCTTTACAGGGTATTCATTTTTTATCTGAACATTTTGAATCAGCATGAGCATAAACTAGGTGGTTGAGGTACATTGTGTATTGCATTCCTTTCAACCTTATATGGTGGATTTACATTTGTGGTTCTTCTGAAATTGAATCCTTTGGATTCGTCGGATGAAAAAGAGATGTTGGGTAGTCTTGCAAAAACACATCATACAATGTGCTGTTTGTCCTTATATGGTGGATTTACATTTTTGGTTCTGCTGAAATTGAATCCTTTGGATTCATCAGATGAAAAAGAGATGTTGGATATGGTCTTACAAAAGACACATCATACAATGTGCTGTTTGTAAGCATCTTGTTTTATGGCCGTCATTCTTAAAATCTCCATCAGTTAAAAGTCTGAGTTCTTTTTTTTTTTTTGGGGTGGGGGAGGGGAAGGTTCCACTGTTTCGTTCTTTAAAAGACAAAGGTGGGGAAAAAAAAAAAAAAAAGCAGAGGGCAATCTACTTAAGTTAGAGTCTCTCTGTTTTTTGTTTACTTCATTACTTGTGCTATATCCATTCATGTCTATTATTATTATTGCTTCATAAAGTGTTAAATATAGTGTTAGTATCGTGCAGTAGTTTGTATATGGATGTAATCATTAGTGGTTGTACTGAACTCCTTACAATTTGTTTTTAGCTTTTTTTTTTTTTTTTTTTTTTTTTTTTTTTTTTTTAAATAAAAATTTATTTATTAACGTTTGTTTGGATGGAGTTTTAGAAATTTTTTTAATAAAGTGGATAAAA
>CATIWR010518113.1:0-22574 GCA_949677035.1 Omphalea diandra | reverse complement strand
TAATTATAATTTGTATTCTTACTCTAATAGGACAAAAGATTGGTGGCTTGTTCCTATTGGTTGAAAGTTAAACAATTTTGCTTTTAGTCCCTTTTCTTCATTCCTTCATCACTTTCATCCATTCTCTAATTTCCAGATGCTTTTTATACTTTTAGATGAGCTCTCAAACACCATCATTTATGATGCTATAATAAGCACACAACATGAAATAATTTGTCATATAACTATGCAAACACTGCATATATGTTTAAGCATCCCAAATGCAATGGTGCAATGGTCATTGTTGCGTTTTTACAATTCACATGTCTAAATGATTATTTATTATGTGTATATGTTCATGTGAGATTTCATATCATTTGTGTAATGAATATATTCATGTGATAATGCCAATGAATAGGGATAGGGATGTTACATTAAATATTGCATTTAAAGTGAACCTTTGGTTTGTTAAACTCTTATAAGGTTGTGTGTTAGCCTTAAACACAAGTGTAATTAAGGTTTGGTGCAATCTTAAACACTAAGTTCTATTATGTCCTTTTAAAACATTAGAGAGTTAGTAAGCTACCCAATTGCAAATTTAAGGAGTAGATGTAGGGTTGATTAATACCCAAACAACTATAAATTCTTATGTGTTAATCCTTTCCTTCCTTTCTTTAATCTTTTATTAGTTTGTGTTCCCTCAAAACACTTCAAAATTTTCACCAATTTAACCCCCTTTCTAAGTGTACAAAGGCTAATAACATGCAAAGGAATCACGAGGAGATCCTTAAAAGGGCACATGAATTGGTATAAAACCCTTTGAGATCATGTGGCTAATAAAAGGCCAAGGATGGGTGATACTTTGGTACTATCCTAAATTCTCGACTAAAGTTTGGATAAAATTTTAAGTGAGAAAATGTCTTTGTCCTAATAGGTCAACTAAAAGGCCTAACTCATCTTCACTCCACTAGAGATCCGGTTCAAGAATTAGGTATGACATAGGAAATAGGTTAAACACCCCTAATTGCCCAAACTCTAAGGTTCAACCTTTGGGTATCTTTGGTTCACATTTATAATTTTTATCCTTATTGATTACTCAGTACATTTTTGGTAGGTGTAACCATACATCTAATGCATGGTTATACATTTACAATATTCAAATAAATAAGCACTCACCATGGGGTAGGTGTACATTATTAAGCATGAGAAAAAATACATATAATGAAATGAATGAATATAGAACTATATAGTAATTAGCCCTCTAACCTATAAAACCAAGCATAAGTTAGTCCTTAGAATATAAAATGAAGCATAAAAGAAAACAATCTTAAACTTAATTAAATCAACCTAAAAGTAGGGATCATGTCATCCTCTCCTTGCCATGAGAATGCCTAGATCACTTTTGCTTGAATATCCATTATTGTCAATCTCATAAGGGATTAACCAAGGTCCTAATCTACTACCTAAACATTACATTACACTTAAATAATAAGTAATGAACTATATTTTGCATTAGTGACATGAGAATGCATCATGAAGGATGTATGATGTGAAAGCATGCTAATGAAAGCATAAAACACATTAGGGCAAGATATAGGGCTAGAGTATATGGTCATAGGTATCCTAAGGACCTCTCCCTAGTTGCCCTATATGTTATGGATATATTAAGAGCATGATGAAAACCAATCCTAGTCATGGATAGGGTTAGGATACAAACTAAATGAGAAGATGAATAGTGCATCAAAATGACTAGAATAACTTGAATAGGTAGCATATTAATGGTCATCAATTGAGACACTTAGAATGTGGAACCTCTATCAAATGAGACATCTTTACAATCTATGCAATAAAGATAGTGAAAGGACCAAGTTAGCCTTGTTTATGGATAACCTTGTGTATGGATAACCTAACCTCTATAAAAAAAAATGTGTGAATACTTAAACAAACACTTGAAACATCCAAAAAACATAGGGGAATCAAAGGGTCTTTGGTTTTATGAGCCTTTTCTTATCACTTTTCTTTAAACTAAGCTTGAAGAGGCATGAAAATAAGACAAATATGATACAAAAGCATGTAAATCACCCTTTAAATCTTGTTTAGTTGTGATATATATCCAAAGCATGGTGGATGAGGTCATTAATTGTTACAACCTACCTTATTCCATCTAGTGTTTGGCTCAAAAGATGAAAAAGAAGACTAAAAAACACAAAATAAGTAAGAAAGAGTGTAATATATGAATAATACATACAAATAGTGTTTATGGTATATATCGACCAATTTATGGTTTGTACAAACTACAGTAGCATGTATAGACCACTGGGTCTATTTCATGCATAATTCAAAAGAGAGAAAGGAAAGAGAGAAAAAGATGGAGGAGGGGCAACAAATTCCTAATATGGCTTGGGGGTTAGTCTTGCCCTTTAAAGACATTAAAAGTGTAAGAATCTCTCTAAAAATACAAAGAAAATATTGACACAAAGAGGCTAAACTTGGCTTTTACCTTAAATCTCTTAGCTGGGGTTAGAGTTCTTTAGTTTTATGTAAATAGGGGCTCTTTAGGGTTAAGCTTTCAATTTGGTTGGGTCTCCCTAAAGTCCCTCCTTGGCCTTATCATCTTCTTTATAGGGAAAGGGGTGTAATTATGCCCTATGGCACAAATTGCACCCAATCCCTAGCTTTCCTTTACTCTCTAAGGATAGGATCAATGAATATTCTATAGTGAAAGGGGTGCAACTATGCTCCTATCGCACAAATTACACCTTATCCCTTCCTTCCCTTCACTCTCTAAGAATAAAATCAATGAATATTCTGGAATTTAGGTTTGAGAAGTTTTTTTATGCAAATCAAGATTTGTTTATATAGTCGTATAGGCTTGATTGGTTGTTTTTCTAGAATCTTCCTATTACTAAGCCTTTTGAAGTTATCTATATATAACATTAGCTATATGTACAAACCACTCAAGTTAATTATACAGGTAACTAAGTTGGCTATTAGATCACTCCTTTAGTCCTTCTTTAGGCTCTCTTAGTTTAGGGTGTTTAAGAGAATGGTTTGATTTGAGATTTTTGATGAGTTTTTGTCCTTTTATAGGCATTATTTCTTCCACTATTTTGGAAATGGATTTAATATGTTTCTTATCATTGAGCTCATATCCAAACAATCCAAAATCTAGTGCTCATAATTTACCCCTTTCTTTGTAAGACTTGAGAAATGAGATTTAAAAAATGGCCATTATATAAGGTCGAACAAATCATTCAACTTTAAGTACCAAAAAATTAAAAAAAAAAAGATATGCAAGAATATGGTTTTCTTAGTGCTTTTCTAGTAGGTACTAAGGCTTTTGGTAGCTCTCTAGTAAGTACTAAGATTTAATGTTATCCTTTAATAGCCCTCTAGTAGGTACTGCAATGTAACAACCATTTTCATTTATTAAGCATACAATTCATGTCTAAAAATTCATATGCATAAATGTTAACTCATCATTCATACATAATCCAACATGTATTTAATATACACATATGTTAAACCATTAAATGTTGGTAACCATAAACTGATTCCTAACTAGGTATATGCACATGACATAAGGAGAGAAAGAGGTTGAATTTAGCTGACGACTTGTGCTCTATGTATCTATATGCAAAAATTTATGCTCCAAAGTATCCAAACCTAATGCTTCACTATATGAAAAATAATAATTGAGATTTAGCGAGTCAAAAGAACAATAATCAAATTCTTATGGCACAACCAATAATCAAATATTATTAGGATACATTACAAGTATAAGAATTGACTATGCAAATGCAATAAATTGATTAATTTTGTCATGACCTTGCAAGGCAAACAGTGCTATTTGGAATTCATATGATTTAAGTGGCATTTAATTTTTTGGCTAACATATAACATGTGATTCATTTTATCAATATCTTGTTCCATAATAGGACATATTGGTCTCTTTTCCAAGTGATTTGCAAGTGTTTGACAAGCTGGTCACAACATACTTTTAGTTATATATGCAAGTGTTATTCACAATGGTATACTAAGTAATTGTTAAGATCATATAATTCTCACTTGACTTGTATTCACATGTAAAATGTTAGAATTCCATCACATCTACACATAATAGAACACAACCATATTATAAAATCATCACACATATACATTAGAATCCAATTGTGGCTTTTACTCGTATTTGATGCAACTAACCTTTATGGATGGTTTGAACATCTCCCTTAGGCTTTCCCAATGTGTTAAGATCCTAAAATTTGATACATATATCATTATAAAATGTCAAATTGAGTTTGCATGCATGGTGTGCAACTATGGTCATGTTTCATACAAGTGAGTTAAGTACTTAAGCTTATCTTTCTTGTATGACAACTTAAACTTACTGCACTATAACTACAATAACTCTCACTATACTTATCCAAATGACTTGATTCATTTTAATAATTAAATAAGACACATAGTGATACAACATAGTTAAAATTTAGGTCATTATAAGTCATATAGAAAAAATTATGAATTTTTTAATTATGCCCTATTGCAATGTGATCACAGTATGATTAGGTATTGCATTCTTAGAAAAATCTCAAATTTTACAAATCCAATTACAAAACTAATTTACCAAAAGTTACATAACAAATAAATAAACAATTTTCATGATTTACACATTCAGTCTTTAATGTCATAAAAACAAATGATCAATCTCAGGGGGAGTAGGTTTCAACATGTTGAGATTCAATCATAATGAATGACCAATATCCCTCATCCATAATATATTTGGCAAAAATGTTTTATAGGTATGTATATTAGACATAACTATACAACTTTCAAGTTTGGTACATCACCAAATTACTATTTTATACCATTGTATTCTTGAAAAACATAATTAAGAGATAGAATAGGTTTTATCAGGTTAAAGGTCAGTCACAATCAAAGAGCAATATCTCTTTCCACACAATAAATTAAGCAAAAATATTTTACAGGAATTTAGAGGGATATAACCGTACAAAATTTAATATTTTGCACTTTATCTAAATCAACACATAAGGTCATCAAAATATATGAAAATAATCAGACTAAGGAGGTTTTTATAGGTTGTGAACCATCCCTAATGAAGGAGCCATAGCTCTTCATGCACACCATATTAAGAAAAACTATTTTTACATGAATTTATATGAGGTATAAATCTACTAATTTCATGGTTTACACTTTCCCTAATTCCTCTTTTAGGGTTATGAAATCATAGATGTAATGATCCACTCTAACAACAAAATCAACACAATCAATTATTGTTTCTCTTGAGCTTCTACTTCTATACATGAGCTATACCTTAAATTACTCGATAATTCATAGTAATCATACATTTTTAACATGTTGTAAGGGAGGAATTTCATGTGTGAAAAAGATAAAATCACTTACTTCTTTTGCTAAAACTAGAAAAGCTTTAAAGATTTCTTCCTAGCTAACTTAGTTTTTCTTCCTCTTCTTCTGCTTCTTGTTCTTCTTGTTCTTCTTGTTCTTCTTGTTCTTGTTCTTCTTTTTCTTCCTTATCTCTTTTTCTTTTGCTATCCCTCATATTTTACTCTCTCTAATATGCTTCTAAGGGAAGAGAAATTCAATTTGTATGCCTATTTTAATAAGACAAAATCATGGAGGCTTATTATAATTGATTGGAAGTTCCATTTTCCTCTTTTAGTCATTCTTCTTCACTCTTTCATCACCTCTATCCATCTACTAATCCCCATATGCTCTATATACTTTTAAATAAACTATAAAACACCAATATGATATTATCATGCACACAATGTAAGATAATTTGCCATGCAACTATATAAACATAACATATATGTTTAAGTGCCTCAAATAGAATGGTGCATGTGTCATCATTATGCTTATCAAATTCACATATCTAAATGATCATTTATCCAATGCATATGTTCATGTGAGATTGCAAATCATTTATGCAATGGATGGGTTCATGTGAGAATGCTAATGAATGAGGATAGGGATGTTATCAGTGACGTGTCATATTCTTAGTCGCTCTTTGGTAGGTAATAAGGTTCTTATTTGCTCTCTAACAGATACCAAGGTTACATTTAACTTTCAAATCCTTTAGTAGGTATTAGAATAAGTTACCGGTTGAACCTTTCGGTTCTAAGTCCTTTTTGATGATCATTAACACATATAAGAGCTAACCTTTGTCCAAGTTATCTGTGTTAATTCTTACTGGGACATCAATTCATTGAACCATGATAATTGGAAAAAGAGTTATGTTTTAAAACTCTAAGTCATACAGAGTAAAGATTAAGTAAACTAAGCTTTACAGTCCAACAAGTGTTGCCATGTTTCAATATGCATTGTGGCTTTAGCAATGAACATTGAAGGAACATAATAGGCATTAGAATATCACCCTAACATGAGCAAAGTCTTCTGGATCTCACAACATGCATTGTCCTCTACTAAAATAGGAATTGGATAATTCAATGACATGAGCTATACACATTGAATTTCACAATGGGCATGGTTCTTGATTTCTTAACACATTTTCACAATAGGTGTTAGATCAAGTGACTTAAATTGAGTAAAACTATTAAGAACTCGAAATGGACATTGGACCCTACCAATGGAAGTTAGAAAAGATTTATAGTTTCAGCTAAAGTTTCTATATCCTCTAATGATACACTCTCAATAACACAATAGGTATTGAGATTCTTTCAATAGGCATTGATAGTTCACTAACAACTGTTCAAGTATTGTATAAGATCTTGAAAAATAGAGCATCAAGTTCACAACTTCTTGGAAATCTATAATGAGCATTGTTCATATCTCAATAAGGGTTCGTATTAAAGTGTAACAGGCCATGAGAATTCCCAACAACCATTAAAGATTAGTTGAACAAACAAATGAGAAAGTCAAAAGAGGAGCGTTAAGACAATCTTTTCTCTAACAGCTAGTTCAAATGGGCATTATGTTAGTACCAATGATTATTGAAGTTGTATTTTACTTGATAATCACTCGTTTTAAAAGAAATCAATGATTGTTGATGACATACCAATAGTCGTAGAGAATTTACAACAGGCATTGAGTGTATGCATTTATGATATGAAGTGATAACTTTCTTTCTAACGACTAGTTCTTTGTTTCAACCTTTAAAAGGATCAGCTATCAATAAAAAAAAAGGGAAAATGTTCCATGACGTTAGTATTTTACTGAGAAAGCTATTTTCAAATAAAATGGATGAATTAAGAGTGATTTAGTTATCAAGAGAAGATAATTATTAAAGCTTACAAGTGTTATCTTCAAAAACAAAGTTTGAAGAACAAGCTTTCCAAACTTTCTCTCAATACTCTCAACCAAATTAAACATTCTTTATAAGTGTACTTTGAAGTGTTTTATTACTTGAGTGATATTGTATCCTTATCTTTAAAATTGTAATTTTTGTTTGAGAAAATTGTTGGTTAGGAGATCTTAAGAACCATACTTTGTAAAAGGTTTAAGATAGTACCTATAAACTATTTTGGGATAAGGTTTTAGTAGCACCCGTAAGTCTACTTGTAACATCTTGGTCATGCTTGGAAACTAATAGTCTAAAGGTTATTGATAACACCTAAAGGTATCTTGATAATGAACGCTCCAATCGGTATACTAGAGGATAAGGTCTTAGTAGCACCCATAAGTCTACTTGTAACATTTGGTAGTGCTTGGAAACTACTAGTTTAAAAGTTATTGATAACACCTAAAGCTATCTTGATAGTGAATGCTTTAGTAGGTATGCTAGAAAAGAGGACGTAATCAAATTATGTCAAACCTCTATAAATTTCTTATCTTGATTCTTCATTATTTTCGCACTTAGTTTTTATTTCTAATTACTTATCTTGATTCTTCATTATTTTTGCACTTAGTTTTTATTTCTAATTACTTGTCATTGCCCTATTCAACCCCCCCCCCCCTCCCCCTTTATGGCACTAAGGGATAATAATTGGTATCATAGCAAGTCTCTTCATCAAAGCTTAAGTGCTTAGAGTAAAGATCATGGCAAGTCATGAAGAATCACAATTCATCCATAAGCCACAATTCTTTAAGGGAGATGACTATGGGTATTGGAAGGATCGTATAGAGATCTTTCTTGACAATTAAACCATT
Organism: Omphalea diandra; assembly: GCA_949677035.1. NCBI lineage: Eukaryota > Viridiplantae > Streptophyta > Magnoliopsida > Malpighiales > Euphorbiaceae > Omphalea > Omphalea diandra. The sequence goes on along the minus strand of CATIWR010518113.1, from coordinate 14,450 downwards.
GATTTATGAAACCTTATTGAAGAAGGAAGAGAAGTTTCAATAACCCTAGTTAGAGAAGTTCTTGTACCAAAGCCTAAAAGTGAATGGATTACTAAAAAGAAAAAGACAAACAATGCATGTTCTTTTAATGCAATCCACAAATCTTAGTATGCTAAGTTATAGATGTGTACATTAGCCAAAGAAATATAGGATACATTGCAAACTCAACATGAAAGAACCAGTGAAGTTAAGAATAAAAAGATACAAATGCATACATACATGTATAAAACATTTATATATCAAGCTAGTGAAATTATTATTGAGATGTATAACAGATTTATAGACATTATGGGTACTCTCAAAACTTTAAGGATGTCCTGTTAAAATGAGGACATGGTAGCAAAAATTTTGAGTACACTTTTAAAAGATAAGTAGGAAGATAAGAAAACGACTATAGAAAGGAAGCCAACAAGTTGGAAGCCCTATCACTTGATGAGCTTATAGGAAAGCTATTGGCTTATGAAATTAGTCTTGAAAACCTAACAAAAAAATGTAGGAACGTGAAAGAAAAACTTAGCACTAAAAGCAAAAAAGGTATATTTTGAATCTTCATCTACTTCTTATTTACTAGTATCTTCCTTTTCTAGTGATGATGAAGATAATAGTAAAGATGAGCATTTTTCCCTCATCACTAATAAAGTAAAAAGATTCCTTTCAAACTAAAAGAATAAAAAGGCAAGGAGATATAAGAAGAGAGGTAGTAAGAGTCCACTTATTTGCTATAGATGTAATGAGAATGGGCATATAAAATCAGATTGTCCCAAGATCAAAAAGAGCAAGTTTCCTACTAAAAAACACACCTCTAAGAAAGGAAAGGAAATGTATAAAGCTATTTAGTATGATTCTAATGACTCATAACCTGATGAAGAGGAAACCATAAATGAATTAGATAACCTTTTTTTTATGTTAACTGAGGAGTAATTAGAAGAACCCACAAGTGAACAATCGTTCAATAATGAAAGTGACAATGATGGTGACAAAGAGTTAAATCCTTCTGATTCCTTCTCTAAAGATTTATTGTATTCTATAATCACAAAGCTCATTATGAAAGTTGAGACTCTCAAGTCTAGCACCTCATCTCTTAAGAAATAAAACGAATCTTTAAAAGATTATGGTAAAGGTCAAGAAACTTTAGCTAAGGACGTTAATCTCTCGCAGGTGAGAACTTTAAGCTTAAGGAAAGCCTCAAGAAGTTAAACAAAGGAAAGGAGTAGTTAGACTCCATCCTTAAGTTTCAAATGAGCCCATCTATTAAGCATGGGTTAGACTACAATTCATTTACTTCAATTGCTCCTTCTACTTTCAAAATAACCTTTATTAAGGCTAAGGAAGATAGTGTTCCTAACCCCATATGAATGCCAAAATTCATCAACAAGGGAAATGTCAAGATAAATGGTGCAAAATATAAGTCCCAATACATTCACACATATGTGAGACATATTTTTCTTATAGCAAATTTTCCTTATATGTACTATTCATGCAAGTATAAGAGATAAGGTGTGTAAAGACAAATAAATTGGCATAATTATGAATATATACATACACAACACAAGAGAATGCCTCACATGAGAAACACTCCTCGACACATAGCTCAAAGGAGCTACAAGTCTCGCTGACACAATATACATGTTCCACTTAGAAGCAAGACACTAGCTCACTTTGATAGTGATTATTTTTATTGTGATAAATATGGCCATATTGCTTATCACTACCATTCTAAAAGGCATAATGAGCATTTAGCAAAGCTAAACCCCTAGAACCTAAGAAGGTTTAGGTACTTAAGACATAACTCTCTTTGTTTTATAGATGTGCTTGAAATCCCAAGTTGGAAAGCAAAAGTGGTATCTTGATAGTAGATGTTCAAAGCACACGACAGGAGAAAGGAAGTTCTTTACTTAACTGGAAAAAACTAAAGGACCTAAAAATGTGTCTTTTAGAGACAATGGCAAAGCCAAAATCATTAGCATAGGTAAAGTTATAAAGAATAATGACTCACTTATCCTTGATAAACTATTGCTTGTTTAAGGACTCAAACACAATTTGCTAAGTGTAAATCAGTTGTGTGACAAAGGCCTTAGAATTATGTTTGAACCACATACATGTTATGTGTCAAGGATGAGTGACAATAAAATTTTATTGATTGGTAAAAGAGTTCATAATATTTTATGATTGATTTAAATTTTCTTGTTAACCATAATGCAAAGCATTTAGTCTCTATAGTGGATGAAGGTAAAACTTGGCATTGAAGCCTAGGAAATGCTAGCATGGAACTTCTCAATAAGCTGCAAAGAAGAAACTTGGTTGAAGGTCTACTTGAAATCACGTTTAGAAAGGAAGGAGTTTACGAAACATGTCAAAGAGGTAAACAAATCAAATCTTCTTTAAAATCCAAGAACAAAGCCAGTTATTCTATACCATTACAATTGTTTCACATTGATCTATTCGGACCCATTAAAGTATATAGTTGGGGAGGCATGCATTATGCATTCATATAGTATATGATTACTATAGATACACTTGGGTATTATTCCTCCATAACAAAGATTTTTGTTTTGATGTTTTTAAGACCTTTGCGAAGAGAATTCAGAACCAAAAGGATTTAAAAATCTCTTCGATTAGAAGTGACCATAGAGGAGAGTTTGAGAATGCTAAGTTTCATATCTTTTGTGATGAGTATGGTATCTCACACAACTTCTCAACTTCTAAAACACCATAATAGAATGGTGTGGTAGAAAGGAAGAATATAACTCTTCAAGAAATGGCTAGAAACTTATTAAATGAGTATAATGTTCCTACATATTTTTAGGTTGAAGCTGTAAACTTCATGCTAACCTTATTAAATGAGTACAATCTTCCTAAGTATTTTTAGGTTGAAGCTGTAAACACTTCATGTAAGTCTTAAATAAAGTTTTAATGAGACCCCTATTAAAGAAAACTCCCTATGAGTCATGAAACAATAGGGATCCTAAGATTGCATACTTTAGAGTTTTTGGTTACAAGTGTTTTATTATAAACACTAAAGACAACATTAGCAAATTTCACTCTAAGACCGATGAAAGAATTTTCCTTAGATATGTTGTTACTAGAAAAGAGTATAGAGTCTTCAGTAAGAGAATAATTATTATAGAGGAGTCTATACATGTTGTACTTGATGAATCTGATTGCACTTTTGTAAGAAAAAAAAGATATTGATGATCTTGTAGATCCTATGAATGAGCTAAACATTGGAAAAGAAGAAAAGAATATGGATAAGACACAAGACATGATGACTGAAGGAAATGAAGATCCACCATTGTCTATTCTTAGTGAAGAGTAATCTCAGCTTGAAAGAGACTAGATTTTCAAGAAAGATCATCCAAGAGATCTTATCATTGGTGATCCATCAAGTCAGATAATAACTATATCACCTTTTAGAAATACATGTACTAATCTTGCTTTTGTTTCCTTTATAGAGCCTAAGACCATAGATGTGGCCATTAAATATGAACATTGGGTTCTTGTTATTCAAGAGAACTCAACCAATTTGAAAGGAATAAAGTGTGGACCTTATTCCTAGACCTCATAATCATTCGATTATTGGAACTAAATGGGTCTTTTGAAATAAACTTGATGAACATGAAATTATTGTTAGAAATAAGGCTTAGTTAATAGCTAAAGGCTACAACTAAGAAGAAGGAATTAGCTTTGATGAGACATTTTTACTTGTAACTAGACTTGAAGATATTAGAATTTTACTTGAATTTATATCTCATATGAATTTCAAGTTATATCAAATTGTTATTAAAAGTGCTTTTCTGAATGGGTAGATTGATAAGGAAGTGTATGTTGAACAACCCCCTAATTTTGAAAGCCATTACTTTCCTAACCATGTATTCATGCTCACAAAAGCTCTATATAGCTTGAAGCAAGCTTTAAGTGCTTAGTATGAGAGGTTGAGCAACTTTCTAGCAGAGAAAGGTTTCTTTAAAGGTTTGGTAGGCACAACTCTTTTTTCTAAGGAAAAGAATGGGGACCTATTATTAGTGAAAATATATGTAGATGATATCATATTTAATGCTACTAATGTTTACTTATGTGAAGATTTCTCTAAAATAATAAAAAATAGTTATAAATCTAGTTGCCATTAAGAGTGATAACACTAGTGCCATTAATTTGTCTAAGAATACCATATAATATTTTATGAGCAAGCATATAGACATTAGCAATCACTTTCTTAGAGATCATGCCAGTAATGGACATATTACGTTAGAATTTGTTGATACTAATCATCAATCGAAAAATATTTTTACTAAACCTCTTTGTAATGAAAGGATGCAATACATTAGAAGAAAACTTCGTATGATTGATGGAAATACCTTGGATTGGCTTTAAATAGGTTATTCTTAGTCCTCTTCTTAATCCATTCATGATCATTGTTGTGTGATACTTTATCATTGTTGCTTGAATTGATTACCATTAAAGTCTTTAGATTCAATAAATAAAGTTTTTAATTGGGTATGATAATGATCAAACTATCTATATGTTAATTGAATGCATTACTATATCATTGTGTTTAATTAATAACATTCATCAACTAAGTTTTAAAATTGTTTTTGAACTAAGTTTTATTTGAAAAACATGGCCAACTACTATTATGCTATTTACGAGTCCCATATTTTGATTATGTTAGTCCCTATGGTCATTGCAAACATCCAATGACCTTTGTTCTTCACCCAATGGTCGTTGCGAATAGGCACCTTTATTGGTTAAAGAACACTTGCAATAGCAAGCTAATGATGATGTCCAACAAGCATTGCCTAGTCACAATAGCCATTGAACACTCCCAACTATCATATTTTAAAAATAGGGGAGCTTGTTGAACTTCTATTTAAACCCTATTTAGCCCTAAATTTATTTTTCTTTCTACCTTGTTTTGCTTTCTAGTCTTTTCTCTCAAGTTTTGCTACCATCCTCTATATATTTCATTGCATCAAACATTCTTTCACCCAATCAAATGGCATACAAACCAGACTCCTAAAGATATAACCAACCAGCTAAAAAGAACCCCTAACCATCTTACTCCAACTATGAAACTAAGGAAAACCTGGCATCTATGATAGCTAAAAAGAAAAGGAGAGCTGTAGAACCCTCTATAAGCCACAACAATCTAAGAAATCCAAATATAGTCAAAAGTTAAAAAGGAAAGGGAAGGCCATCGAAACAGAGTATACACCTCTTTTGGTTCAATAATTCCATCTTAATAGTGAAAAAAGAGAAAGAACTAGCTTTTAAATTATTGAAGAGACAACTTGGAGGTAGTAAATTCTTAGAATGAACTAGCTCTTAAATTATTGAAGAGACATCTTGGAGGTGGTAAATTCTTAAAATGGAATGACCTATAAGGATATGGGCTAACTGATAAGGTAGAAGAGCTAATGGTCGGGAAAGGTTGGGAATTATTCTGCCATCTCAAAGAAACCTCCTACCATGAACTCACTATAGAATTCCTCACCACTTTAAAGGTGTTGGATAGTGACTATAACGTGTATGCTCAAGAAGGCTCAATAAAATTTAGGTCATTTAGAAAGAAGTACATCCTTCGAACAAAGGACTTGGCAAAGGGCTTTGATGCTATAATATCTAGGCTGACAAATCCTCGTCCAACTTTCAAGGTTGATGTTAATGAATTTTGGAAGTCCATCATATATGGATGAGCAATTATAATTGCAACAACAACAAGGCTTCCAAGATTAAAAAAAAAAAAATCAATCCTTAAGGATTGCCCACAGGTTCATCACTTGTAACATAAGTGAAAGAGGTCAATCCAATGGAAGCTGCACCATAACTGATTTATTCTACCTTTAGAGCATGAAGAACAAACATAAGGTGAATATTCCCTTGCTCTTGATGCAAAGAATTAATGGCCCAGTGCATAACCAAAATGAGTTTGTGATGGGTCACTACATCACAAAGATTGCAAAATTATGAAGGTTATCCCTCAATCCGAGGAAGAACTTGAAGAAAATGACATAATGCTTAAAAAGCAACCTCACAACGAGTCCATTTATGAAAAGATGCTTCTAAGCTTAGGGATTTTACAAAGTCTTGATTTGGGATTGATAAAGAGAGTGTATGAGGAAAGTGAGATTTCTCAAGAGGAAGAAGAAAATGAGGATGTTGAAGAAACAGCCAGGGTATGGATTATAGTAGTAGAAGGAACTGGAACTAGTGCTCCTACTACATCTACTCATCTCTCACTCCCTTTAAAAGGAAAGTGCTTGAGCAGTTGGAAACCCTTTCTAATGTTATTCAAAGAGTTGAGTCCTCTACTACCTCTTTACACTAAAAATTTCAAAAACTTCAAAGATATATGAAACACATCAACCAAACATTGGACTGCATAGTAAAAGGGTTGAACCTACAACTAGGGACTTCAATGACTGACAATCAATAAGAGACTCCACTTGAACAAGATATAACTGATGAACTTAAGGAACAAGAGTCCAATGAGGAGTACCATCCATCAAAACTCAAGCTCAAACTCTTCCCTCACCATCTCAAACCTTACTTCCTCATGTTGAATCTTTATTTTATTTCCTTTGCCCTTGTTTTTCAAAAATAGTGGATGTAATGGGCATCATTTATTTTGTTATAAAAGTTAACTCTTTGTCTATTTAATTCTTTTTAGTTCTTTTCAATTGTTATTGCTATTAATGACTATTTCTTTTTGATAATGACAAAGGGGGAGAAGAAAAAATGTTGACTTAATATGGAAAAAGGTATAACAAAAATGTGAACTTATTATAATGGTGCATATAATATGAGTTTAACAGGGAGTAATATGAAGTAATACAAACATATTGACATGCTTATTGACTTCATTATATGATGTACATCCATTGATTTTGTAAGATTGATTGACTTTGCTAGATTATTTGTCATCATAAAAAAGGGGGAGAATGTTGAACCTTTAGGTTCTAAGTCTTGTTTTAATGATCACAAACACATATAAGAGCTAACCTTTGTCCAAGCTATATGTGTTAATTTTTACAGGGATATTAATTCATTGAACCATGATAATTGGAGAAATAATTATTTTTGAAAACTTTAAGTTTAGAGAGTAAAGATCAAGCAAACTAAGCTTCACAGTCCAACGGGCGTCGTCATATTTTAATAGGCATTATGGTTTTAGCAATGGGCATTGAAGGAATATAACATGTATTGGAATATCACCCTAACATGAGAAAAGTCTTAGGCATTGGTAGTTCACCAACAAATATTGAAGTACTGTAAAAGAACTTGGAAAATAGAACATCAAGTTCACATCTTCTAAGAAATCTATAGTCGGCATTGTTTATATCTCAATAGCGGTTGATGTTAAAGTCTAACAAGCACTGAGAATTCCCAACAACCATAAAAGTTAGTTGAATAAACAAATGAGAAAGTCAAAAGAGAAGAGTTAAGATAAACTTCTCTCTAACAGCTAGTTTTAATGAGCGTTGCATTAGTACCAATGACCATTGAAGTTGTATTTTGCTTGATAATCACCCATTTTAAAAAAAATCAATGAAGGTTGATGCTCAATAATAAGCATGGAGAATTTCTAATATGCATTAAGTGTATACATCTATGATATGAAGTGACAACTTTCTTTCTAATAGTTAGTTATTTGTTTCAACCTATAAAATGACCTGTTCTTAATAAAAATTTCAACATATAAAATGACCAGTTCTTAATAAAAAAAAAGAAAAAAACATTCCATTAAGCGAGTATTTTACTAAGAAATATATTTTTAAATAAAAAGGGCGAATCAAAAGTGATCAAGCTATCAAGAAAAGATTCTTGTTAAAGCTTGCAAATGTTATCTTTAAAAATAGAGTTTGAAGAACACGCTTTCCAAACTTCCTCTCAATACTCTCAACCAAGGCAAACATACATTGTGAGTGTACTTTCAAGTGTTTTATTGCTTGACTGTGAGTGTTATCCTTATCTTTAAAGTTGTAATTTTTATTTTGAGGAAACCCCTGGTTAGGAGATCTTTAGTACTTGAAAACATATTTGGGATAAGGTATTATTAGCACCCTTAAGTCAACATATAATAGCTTGGTAGTACCCAAAAACTACTATTATATTGATGGTTGATAGCACCTAAAGCTATATTGATAGTGAAGGCTCTAGTAAGTTTGTTAGAGGAGAGGATGTAAGTGGGTTATGTCAAACCTTTATAAATTTCTTGTCTTAATTCTTCATTATTTTTGCACCTAGTTTTTATTTTCAATTACTTTTCATTGCCCTATTCAATCCCCTCTTCAATGGCACCAAGGGATAACATTCTCTTCCTAGTACCTTTCTAACAGGTACTAAGGCTTTCAATAGTTTTCTAGTAGGTACCAAGGATGCATTTTATCCTCTAATAGCCATTTGAAAGGTACTGGAATTTAATTTCTACTCCAGCAGCTCTTCTAGTAAGTACTGAGATGAGTTGCTTCCTTAGTAGTTCTCTAATAGGTACTAAGGATTGAATTCACCCTTCAGTATCTTTCTAATAGATATTAAGAACGAGTTTGTGCTCTAACAGCTCTTATAATAGGTACTAAGATAAATTTGTGCTTCAACAATGCTTTGTTGTTTTGATATTTTGATTCTTATTCTCTAGTGTTTTTGTAGAATTTATGCTTTTTGTCCCTTTAACATATCTTTTGTCATGTCTTAGTAATCCTTCTAGTATTCATTCTTCTTTGCTTTTCCAAGTTTCCCTTGACTTCACTTTTTGGTGCATTCCCTAATTCACTTTTATGGAGCATTGTTTTAAATTCTCTTAATTTTTCTTTGGTAATGCCTTCAAGCATATTGTTCGGTCCTACTGGGTTTTGCCCTTAAGTGCTATTTGATTAGTGTCTTTTGATTTTTTCCTCTCTTTATTTCTACCTTTTCTTTTTTTTCCTTTTTTTCTTTTCTTTTCTTTATTTTCTTTTCTTTTCTTTATTTTCTTTTTTCTTCTTTTTTTATTATTCTCTTTGTTTCCTCTTTCTTCTTTTTTTCCCTTTTTTCTTTTCTTTATCTTTATTTTCTTCTTTTTTTTTCTCTTTTCTATTATATATGTTATTTGTATAAGTAATTAATAAGAGTCGTGAAGGGGCATCAGGGTAAATTTATAAAAATGTAAAGTGGCCCTATAATTATCTATATAAACAACTTAGCCTATATGTACCTCTAAGTGGCCAAAACACGTCATTTTTCACCTTTTCCTCACTTATATCTATTTTATCTTTATTGTCTTTTCTCTCAATGCTCTTTTTAGCTTTTAGGTTTTTCTTCTTTGCCTTTTAATGCCATGGCTCATAATGACACCCTTACTTTCAACTTTCATGATATTGCTACTAACTTCTTTAGGGGTGACTACTCTCCTATTAATGAGTTGATAGCTCTAATTGTTAGTTGTGAGTTCATGTCAGCCACTCCCTTGTAGTACATACACCCAAAGACCTTTCCTAAAGGTTTTAAGCCAAGAATTGTAATTCTATTAGTGTACAATCTGCCCTTTCATCTATTTAGCGTTACTTTATATGAGGTGATATTTTCTTTATCTTGCTCTTTTATTTTCCATTATTGCCTTTATTGACCTTATTTATTCTTAATTTCCTATTCTTACATGCAAACATTTAAATTATCTTTTAAAATAATTTTCAACTTTAAGGATACATACGTGTAGGCTCTTAAAATGCATATAATTCTCGAGAATTGCATAATCTTGTAATATCCCTATGCATTTGTGATTTTGCTGATGATGAACTTTCAATTGGCAATACTTCCTTATCATACTTGCTTTTTCTCTTTGGATTATTATCTTTTTGTGTTGTGGAGATCCTTGAGCTTTTATTTATATTTATTCTAAATTACTTATTATTGTCCATGGATTGGTTAGCCCCCTTGCCACTTGGTTTCAGAGCATGCTTATTACTGTATCACTTTGATAGGGCTTATTCCCTTCTTTGCCATTCTTTTAGTTTTGGAGCCCAAGAATGGCAGTGTAATGATACATAATGTCGTGGAGTATTTAATGGATAAGACTTATAGTTTCTACCTCCCTTAGATACATGAGATTACTTTTACCTTGGCTAACTTTAAGTGTATGATGGGCATTGCTACTTAAGTTTATCCCTCCTTACCAATGCAGGTGTTTATGTAAGAGTGTTGTAGTGGGACTGCATTTAGAGCTTACTAAGGCTCATCCCTAATTTAAATGGGAAGAAACCCTTCATCCATTCCATCATTCTCATAAGGGCTTGAGAGGCCATAAAAGATAACCCCACTGAGCTGGTCAATTAGGTAGCACATAGTTTCTTCCTATATGGCCTATTAGGCACACTATTCTCCACTCAGGGAACATGACTAAGATCTACCTATATTGTAGGATCTAAGATTTATGAGGCACTTCAGTTAAGTGTTGGCCTTAATGGCTCATTTATACAAGTTCCACTATAAGTGTTGTCATGGTTTCTCATACCTAAATGATGTTTGACAGGTCCTTAAAGTATGCATTATTTACATTTATTACTTTTTTTCCATTTTATATATATATTTCTTACTTTATCTAATGGCTTTTGCTTAATAAGTAAGGTAATTAAGATAGATTTGATAGAGGGTAGCAACCCTCTACCAAACTAGGACCTTTACTACCCTTGGTTCTTGTGCTAGAATGGTAATAAATATCCAGAGAATGTGATGGCAACTCAATAGGCATTTGAATAAGCTCTGATGGGATTAAGTACATATTCCTACATGCAAAGTCATTTAGTTAGTTCTCACAATTCTCATAATAGTTAGGGTACTTACACTGTGTTTATTGCCACTTTGTGCAACTTTGAATTAGATGGCTAAGGCCTTCAAACATATTGAGTGCTGAGTTGGTAGAGGTAGAAGTGCCCTCTTATGTGCTTTGGCTCTTTATGGGCCATTGCATTAGGGAATGATATCTTGAAGAGTAGATGTTCGTCTAGAGGGAGGGCCCTAATTGGCACCCAGTGCCTTAAAAGCCTCCTACCCATATGTTCTAGAGTGCTGACATAACGAGTTGTACTTTTTATCTTGCTTTAGTTGGACAGCCCAAGGAAGAGCTATTGGCAAGGCTAGTAGGCTATAAGGAGTGGATGGAGGCCTCGCTTCTTGACATCGTCTCTATGTTGGAGACATATCTATAATCATTATGCCAGCTTAAGGTGCATATAGGGATTATGCTTCGATAATAGGCACACAATATGAGGGTGAGGTTTGAGAAGGTGTCATCTCAGTCACTACTTACACAGGGAGTCGTAAAGGCACGTAGACTTTAGAGTCAGCTAGCATTAAGCCAGTGATAGTAGGGGAGATTTGGATCCTCTACTTAAAAGTATGGTGGAGTCCTATCACTCCACTCTTACTAGTGTGTTTCTAGCTTTAGAGCTCACATATTCTTCTTATTCCTTTGCCCCTTTAAGCAATACTCATATGAGTTTTCTCAACTTTTCTCCATTTGTGTTATTGTGTTTATTATTCCTTCCTTTATCGATTTGATAATATCTTTATGTAGATTTCCTGAGTCTAGGTCAAGCATGGTGGACCTCATTGTAGCCTTAAAGAGGGACTACACTTGCCACATATGTGAGTTACTGGTAATAATAGTTAGTTAATGTATATATGTTGCGTATGTTAGTGTGTGGCTATGCCTTAACCATATGAACCCTTTATTTTTTCCTTTCTCTTTTTAGGAGGAGAACCGCTATAAGGATTAAGAGCTGAGGGAGTTTAATCTGAGCTTACTCAGATTTAGGGTCATATGGAGGAGCTCGATATGGTGGATGTCTGGAAAGAGTAGTCTTTTGAAAGGAAAGACAATGAGGCCATTACCTATCACCCCCATTTTTTGTTATTATTATTCTTCTTTATAAAAATTATAATAACATCTTGTACATTTTAAATAGTACTTAGGCATTGTTTAACCATTTATTCTTTTATTATTTTTGGATATTTGAGACCTTGACACCCCAATTTCGCTAATCACACATTTGTTCATTTATTTATGATATTGGAGATTTTTCTTTTATTATTCATAGAATTGCTCTGATATGTGACATTATTGTTTATTTGCTTATTTACCTATCTTATAACTGCCTTATTGTTTATTGAGTTTGACCTTTATAAAGGTGTAGAAAACTATTATACTATTGTCTGTCTTCTAAGTGGTCTGTACATATAACAATATAAATTGTACTATTTATAACTATTATGTACTATTCACCCATAATCTTTTTGTATCTTCTTCTTCTTTGATATTTGCACCCATAACATCCATTTTTAACTTTCAAACCATGGCAAGGGAATTTTTAAAGACCTTTCATGCAATAGATTGGTCCCATCATCCCTGATCGAGTTTGAGAGCTCTCTTTTACCTCTCATTTGTCAAGCTTAACTATGAGTTTCTTTGTATGGCTTAAGATTTTTGGGACCCATCTACCTTTTTTTTTTTTCCGCTTTGGAGGCATAAAGATATATCCATTATTTGAGGAGTTTAGTGTCATCTTAGATTAGTATATCTCAAACTCTAACAAGATCATGCTTTCAAGCTTGGATTATTTTCACATTCTTAAGATATTGAAGCTTTTTGATTTGTCCATGATGAGGTATCTTTATACACTTTAGAAAAAGAGAAAGTGCTACTCTTTCCATTGTTCTCCTTATATCCTTGTATAGTGATTTTAGAGTTGCTCAGGCCCATATTCTATTAATTATTCTAGTGGGGGACTACCTACTTCGTTCAGATGATGATGAAATCGACTTTCAAGCTCTTCGACTTATAAAGGATATTAAGTTGGATAGGCCCTTAGTGTGATCCTGGGTGAGACCTTAGTGCATTTAGATAGAGTTACCTTAGGAGTCAACCAATTCTTTTTAAGGATCCCTTTGCCTTTTTTGATGTGCTTCTCTTGCAACCTCTTTTTTTTTTTTTTTTGTTTATTATTTTTACTTTCACTTTAATTTTGGTTGGACTACTCTTACGGGTTTTCAATCTATCGAGTGGCTCAATTTTGCTTACATTGCCTTTTTTAGATTTTTGACCTAACGAGCTTTTTCTTTTCTCTTTTTTTTAATTCTTTTTCTTTATTTTTTCTCTGTTTTAGATTTGGTTATAGGAAATACTAAGTTTGTTACTGTTTACTATAATGGATGTAAGGTGATACTTCCACAACACCATTCAAATCATCACTTGTGGAGACCTACTTCTTTTACGGTTGAATGGATTGAGTGGTTATTCCACATATATAATCATGACTTTTACTGAATGTGCCCATAGTAGAGACTAATTGGAGTCATCTTATGGACCTATATAGGGTGTGATGATACTGACTTTGATGTATCATTTTATGATCCTTTATGCATCAGTAACCATTTTACAATTTTTCAGCATGCAGTGCATTTCTTTCCTTCACACCACTCACCTAACACTTCATGGATAAGGTGGATGCCACCTAGATTGATGTAACATCCAAAAGTCGATTTTAGAAATTCTCAATAACTAGAGATATTTTGAGTATCTTTTCCCCAATTTTATATATAAGATTATGAATTTTAATGATTTAAAAATTATTAGATATATTTTAATGTGCTTAAGTATATTATTTAATATTTAGTATAATATTTTAAAGAGAAATAATTTTATATTAATGAGATTATTTTAATTAAGGTTATATGGTTTATTATAAATTATATTTAATGAGTTATTTTATTAAATATTATATATTTAAGAATTTAAATTCAAATGAGTACAAGGAGGTATTCAATATTTTTAAGATAAGTTTATGTAAAAAAGAATATTTAATAATTTAAGGATTTAAAGATATGAAATTAATTACTTAAGTATGAATTTAATTGAGATTTAAGGAATTTAGGAAATTAATTTAAGTTTATATTAGTATATGTTTAAAGTAATTTTAATGTTAATTATATTATGTGAATTTATTTTGTTAAGTACATTTTTATGAAATTTAATTAAATGACGTTATTGATATTAGTTTATTTAAGTTTATTTATGTAACGACCATATACATATTTGTTATGATACCAATAACTATAATAACCGTGTTCATATACAAAACTCATACTATTCATGTCCACAATCTGTAATGCTACAATCGGTCCCTATCAGAGAACTCAACATCCGAGATTTGCTCGTCAGCCTCGTGATGTTATACACACTGGGATTTGCACGTCTGCCCCGCGTATGCTTGAGCCCTCTCTGATACCAAAACTGTAACATATAAATTCATTTGTTAAACCAATAACTGTGATGTCCATTGTTCTCATTTGTAAATCAGCTTCGATACCACAAATTGTAACGTCACAATGTGGCTACAGCTGGTACCTATCAGAGCACTCAACATCCGGGATTTGCCCGT